>JAVTVY010027101.1:0-102987 GCA_036873755.1 Hanleya hanleyi
GTCAAAATTTCTATCTGTTTGCAGGACATGTCAGGCAGAAAATTGGCACTGTTCTGCAGTTTTTCAGTCAGTTTACATGTATTTAATTATGTGCCGGACAATTCTTGACAAATGTCCTGTAAGTATTCGGTGATTATTTCAATCCCTGAGGGGTCACGTCAAATCCACCTTTATCATAGTATTGACAGAACAAAGGAGAACATCTCTGTGTCGTGACCTGTGACATCAGCCGATAATCTACTGGTTCGTATGAATTCACTTTGCACTATCTTTTAACCCAGGAGAATATTTTGAATAGCTGACATATTTTCATGCAATATTTACCAAATTATACATTATTCTATTAGAATAAGACATTTTTTATGAAAGCTTGGGAAGTATAGTACATACGTATATAATTATGTCCGTTATCACAAGTTCAAAATATTCTTTTTGGTTAGAAGATAACTTGAAGGCAAAGTGAAATTACGTGAAGCAGTAGCTGATCAGTTGAAGTCACGGGTGACTGCACAGACAGGCTCTTCTTGAGTTCTCTCAATAATGTGCAAAAGTAAGATTAATCAAGACAATTTTAGATTAATTACTGTGAATTTAGAAATAAATACTCTTTATCTGTTACACAAATCCATGTTTTCATTCATAATAGTACATATGCAAGGACAAAATATACCACTTATACATGTAGGATTTCCATGGAAAACAATATTGACATTGTATGACTATAGGTAATAATAACTTATTATTAATATTAGGTAGCAGTTGTGGTAGGAGGGATGGCAGCAGAGAAACAGAGGCGACTGTTGAAGCGGTGTCCGGAGATTGTGGTAGGCACACCAGGTCGACTGTGGGAGCTTATTCAAGAGGTAATTCCACTGGAGATGAACAGTTTAGCCAGACAGAATGCTTGTCTGATTCAGTCAACAGTCTGTAGAGAGTCAGATATTTATGCTAAGTCAAGCTGCAGAAGTCATGTGTCAGAACTGCCATTGATTAACTTAATCAAGTACCTTCTCAAATTGTAAATATGTATTGTGTGTACCACTCGTGAACTTACACTCAACTTTATTACCCAATGTGAAATAATTTATCAGAGGGCTAAATGACACATAGAAGGGTCGCTGTTATTCTCTAACAACATATTACTAATAACAAGATTACTTCTTAAATAACACAGTTGAGACCCAGCATGATGTTGTGCCAAAGGGTTGTTTGATTTTATTTGCAGGAAATATTATTGTCAAAGGCTGATAGTTCCAGTAACTCAAAGAACATGTTTTTTCATGTAAATTGTAGGAATCTGCCTCTCAAAGAATATGGAAGTTGTTATAAATGGCTGCAAATCAGAAAAAAATACTGAATTTCAATGAAATTTCAAAGAATAAAATGTCTCAACTATATAATTCAAGACATGAGGATATATTCAGTATATTGGGATAAATTCAGGATATTCTGGTTTGTTGACAGGGGGAGTCGTATTTGTCAAGGATAGAGGATGTTCGCTGTCTGGTAATTGATGAGGCTGACAGAATGGTGGAGAAGGGGCATTTTGAGGAACTCGCCAAACTTCTGGAAAAAATCAATGCGTAAATACACACATCAGTCTTTTCCAGGAAAGGCGAGTGATTGCTCGCGCTCGTGCCCACGCTTGCCCAAAGACTCCCAGGCAATCAATTTATCACTCGCCCATTATATTTGTTACGAAATCCCGCAAAACAGCATCATAAAACAAATGAATCACCTTCCGTAAAAATTCAATTTCCAGTGAGCTTGTGTCATGCCCAAATCGCAAACTTGTCCTGGCCAACAACCCTTTGCAAAATGAGGCGCGATTAGCCTGTTGGTAAACAACAATTACGATCATTGGTTCATTTTTTATGGGTAAAAATAGCGAAAAAAAATGTTACCTCTGGGCGGGCAGTTTGAACTGACGAGAACAGCAGGTGTGTGACATGCAACCTCCAATAATAATAATAATAAAACTTTATTTCAAGAGGGTAAAGTAAAAATGTACGCCCAGTCAACAAACAATGCTGATCTTCCCTGAGGCCCTCACACAACCTAGTTGAACACGTTTTGCTCGAGCGAGTTTCTTGTATATTTTTTTGTATTGCCTCTATTGTGATAGAACAATCCAAGGGAAACAAAGTAGTCAAACATAGTCAATGGTGGGGAGAGGATCAGGGGCCCTTTTTATTAGAAATTTCAGGACATTCTGATATCATGTATAGTCATATAATTTGAGTATAGAGGTTTGGATATTAATTGTATGAAATGTGTATCCCCATGTGCAATGCATTATGCTCTATTTCCCGACATTGCCTTATGTGTATAAGATTGTATTACAGGAATGAAGGTAAGAGGAAGCGACGACAGACCTTTGTCTTCTCAGCCACATTAACCATGGTACATTCTGCACCTCAAAGATATGTCAACAAGAAAAAGAAAGTCAAACTGACATCAGAGGACAAATTACGTAAGACATACAATCATGTAGTTGGCTTTCATGTTGCCGTGAATATCTTACCATACATCTATGGTGAACTGAAATTCAAATGTTCGGTTCCTTTCCTCTGGAGTTGAGTTACATACTGAATTTAAAGTATATCCAAGCAGCATCAACAATGCCGTTGTTTTCTCAAGTTAAATTTCTAGGTTGTCTGTTGCTGGTGTTGCTCTAGGGCAATAGAGCCCCACAGGTGGGGTCCAGAGTGTAAAATAGAATGGGACCCAAATGTTGTGATATAATTGATAGAGTGTTGATGATGATGTTCAGTCACACTCACTCACTCACTCACTGTCAGGAAATTCAAGGATATAATGAACATCTGTTGAGACATACATGTATAACTCTTACTGTTCCACAGTCAGTCACATACAAATATTGAGGTCTGAGGTCACTTGGCACCGGGTAACAGGAAAAACATATACCCACCGCTATCCTGACAAAAGACTGCTGTGATATATCATCAGAAAATCTAACATGTCGATTTTATCAGACAGACAGACATTACGAAACATTCAATTCCATTGAAATGATTCAGGTTATTATAGGATCAATTATTTAAAATAAGTCAATCAAATGTGTCAATCATAGTTGGATAAAAAAATGAGTGTGATGTGATTATATGCTGTGTTTGTTCTGGATCTGTAGTGAACAAGGGCGTCATTAGGTGGGATCATTGGGTGCGAACAATCCCCTCTCAGTGCTGAACCATATGTTATTTTCCCATGTTGAACAGCACAGTTCTCGGCTCAGTAAGCATACAAAATGACCCCCTCTGAAGAAATCCTGGCGATGCTCATGGTAAACAAAGGAGTGGCAGACCTGTAGTAAACAAAGGAGTGACAGACCTGTAGTAAACAAAGGAATGGCAGACCTGTAGTAAACAAAGGAGTGACAGACCTGTAGTAAACAAAGGAATGGCAGACCTGTAGTAAACAAAGGAGTGGCAGACCTGTAGTAAACAAAGGAATGGCAGACCTGTAGTAAACAAAGGAGTGACAGACCTGTAGTAAACAAAGGAATGGCAGACCTGTAGTAAACAAAGGAATGGCAAACAGACCAAACCTGTAGTAAACAAAGGATTGACAGACCTGTAGTAAACAAAGGAGTGACAGACCTGTAGTAAACAAAGGAATGGCAGACCTGTAGTAAACAAAGGAATGGCAAACCTGTAGTAAACAAAGGAGTGACAAACCTGTAGTAAACAAAGGATTGACAGACCTGTAGTAAACAAAGGAGTGACAGACCTGTAGTAAACAAAGGAGTGACAGACCTGTAGTAAACAAAAGAATGGCAGACTGAACATAATTTCAATTGAATACAACCACATGGTACAAAAGGGAGGAAACAATCCCTCTGAAGTCTGTTAAACTTATACCATTAATCGAAGTTACTGTCACAGCCATGAACAAAAGACTGTAAGAACCATTGTTAGATCATCTAAAATTAAACTGTAAATGCTCATGTGGTAGTTAGAACAAAGGATTGAATTGGATGAATAGATGTTCATCCACAATACACAACATATTACCTCTCTCGCATTTACAAATACTGTTAAAAAAATTTAAAAAATGGATAACTTCTTACCTATCAAATGGTAAAATGTTTTACCCGGCTGTAAGCTGACTGGCTGACCAGTGGCAGTGAAACAAATGGGACCTGGGAAAACTTGCTGGTCAGGTTTCTGGACAAAGATCAAAGAAGGACGCTCTACAAGGGATGACTTGAATGCTGACCCTAAACTAGTACAATATATTCTGAAAACTCACATCACAACACAATCATATAATGCAGAAATTACCCATGGATGGGTCCGAATCCGGATCTGTGCCCCACCTCAGTCAATGCTCAGTCAATGCTGTTGTCATTCCAGAGGACCTCTCGAGACGGATTGGGGTGAAGGATCGACGAAAGGTTGTAGATCTGAGCAGAAAAATTGGGACTGCTGAAACTCTGACAGAGGCCAGAATACACTGTGCTGCAGAGGAGAAGGTCTCTTAATTATTAGATCCATCAGAGTTGTTACTTATAAAAATGGACTTGGTAAATTAATATAACTATCATAAATAACATTCTCCGTCATTGTGTCCTCATCAATCTTGGGGTGCTTGCTCAACATTATAGGCCAGTTTTATCTAACTATGCTATATTGGGAACAACAAGTTTTGTTATGGATATTAATCAATAACAGTTCGGTTGTTAGTTATTAGCCATTAAAGAAGCAAAGTTGATGTGCTGTATGGAAAAACAATATGCATGACGATTAAGTGGACTACTTACATTTCACACTATAATATTCTTTTTTAGAATCATTACCTGTGTTATTATTGTTTAACATTGATTGATGTTTTGTTATAGGATTGTTACCTGTATTATTTACTGACTCAGTATCCTGGTAGATCTCTGGTGTTTGCTAACAGTAAGGACTGTGTACGCAGACTCGTCTCCATGTTTACTTTACTCAAAACAAGTCCCCTGTCACTTCATTCAGACATGCATCAGAAACAGAGGCTCAATAATCTGGAGAAATTCACAGGTGCGTATACTACATTTTAAGTAACTTTGGTCAATTCTTGAAAAGTATAATATGCTGATGTGCTAGTCACAGTCCATGCACATGCCCGTAGGCAGAGTGGGTTTGGAGGAGCGAGTGTGTATGACCCTGCCACACACCTTCACCTATAAACTTTACAGACTTCCATTTGGCAGTTTTACATCTCATAGTAATTTGTGAAAGACTGTTTGACACAAGATCTGAATGTCTGTTTAAATATACTATCAGAAAGCACCAGAACATGGTATTGTGCTTCTGCAAATTCAACAAAAAATCTGCATCAACTTGTTCAGTTCTTAAAAGTAAAAAATGATGGCTGAACCTACCATTTTACATTTAGTTTTGAAAAATGGCTAAGCCCATGTAGTTTTAAACTTGGTCAGTTGGAGAGCGAGTTTAGGATCTGACAGCGTTTTATTTGCATCCAGAAGTCCTAGAGCTTTACATATCCAAAATATACTGTCAAAATATACCAGAAAACAGCATTTTACATCTAGACTTAAAAAACCCAAAAAACTTAAGGGGCAGAACACACCATTCTACTAAATTTGAACTACGTAGATTTAAAAAATCCCAGTAGGGACCCCATAGCAGGGAAGTATAAGTTCCAATTAAAAAGTCTTGCTATATTTTTACCTCAGTTAAAGAAGCACAGTTCTCAAAAGTCGCATATATGCTGTCAAAATGCGGTCTTCTGATAATAGTTAAGTCAAGGTTTTTTTTCTTGTATGAGGAAAATTTAAACATTAATTTGACTTGTCCATTCCAGCCAATGAGAATGGTTTGTTGCTGGCGACAGATGTGGCGGCTCGTGGACTGGACATCCCTAATGTACAACATGTGATACATTACCAGGTGCCCAGAACAACAGAGGTGAGATGAGAGCATTGTCTTTTTCTTGATAACTTCAATGTGTTTGGCTGTATTTGATTCAGGCAACTCAGGGCTCCCAATAACCCTTTCTCTCCTTTTCCCTCCTACTTGTTTAAAATGATCTGGGACTGACCATACATATTCCTACGAAGTAGGCTACAGATCGCAAATTGTCCGGTAATGAGTGAGTCAGTCAGTCCATCCGAATCCTTTCGTTGGCAAGATAAGGAGAACCGTTGAAATTAGAACCTTGATTTTTGGCATGAACGTGCATTAGGGCATTGTTACTAGCAAGTTCTGAGCTGACCGAATTCTGATGAAAATTTGATTTATAATTATTTATTGATGGCTCAGCGAATGCACTGTCATGCCCATTGGGAACCCTTGGCTGTATGTTTCACTGTATATAAAACACAGTACAAAACCTGGTGGGATATGCCATCCGTAATTGTTTTGAGAGCTAGAGGTCACAGCAGTGTAGCTGAGTCACCCCCAATAGGCCTATAAACAGATCAGAACTAACAGTTTGATAGGCTTGGGATTTGAGAATGCAGTTAGAGGTCAGAGCAGGAAAGACAAAAATAAACAGATCGGTCTGGGAGTTAAAAAATATCACAACAGATGGTACCGGTATTACATTAAACCATCGACAGTGCAGATTCTATGAGTTCACATGTTGATGTCTTTATTAATTTATTACCATTCCAGGGGACATTTGAACGGCTGCCGTTAACTTGAGACACACACTTTTGCTATATACACACGTTTTGATTACTAGTAACTGCTACATTATGGGAAATGAAATTAAACAGATATGTTTTACAGTATTAAGAGGCTGTATTTAAGATGCTAAGTACAACCCTCAAATTCTACATTCATCAGATTGCCGATACCTAAAATGTGTTGTCTCATATATCTAGATAACAACGTGATGTAGAGATGCTATTTATTCGTCTTTGTACCTGTCATGCTCAGGAGAATGACATAGAATCATTATTATCTTGTGCTGAGAAGGTGTTGGTCTTGAGTTGAATTACCGTACACTACATAAATGCTAATTCTACTATAGGACTATATATAAGAATTTGTTGTATTGTTGGGAAAATCATGCGATTGTTTTGGTCCTGGACAAGGGCACTGAAAACGATTAAAGAGATGTAAATGTATTTTCACACGTAAAGCCTGAAATCTACTGAACTTTTTATTATTCAATCTGTTTCCTTTAGTTAAAAAATTGTAAAATTAAATCGGCGATCGTTGGAATGAAGGCGCATTAGGAGACTGTTACCAACAAGTTCTGAGCTGACCTACTTTTGATGAAAATTTCTGGTGATTTTTGATGAAAATCACTGGTGATTCTGACTTGGGCAGTGCCCATCTTAATATAGGCAGGATTTCAAGTGGGGGTGGGGATTTCCAAGAGTTCAGTTCGCATCGGTGTCCTAATGCTTACCCTACTTCGTAGGTCCTGTGACGTTAGTCACACTGCTCATGTTTTATTTTAATACCAAATTGCAGTATTTGCAATATTCGTCACAGATTCAGAATCGACCTGCTTTCACACCCGAATCTCCTGGTCTCTCGACATCAGGCATCTCCTTGTCAATAGTTGATTCACATTAAACTCCGAGCAGCTTGAATATTTGAAAGAAGATCAAAGCTTTTTACTCTCCAGTGCGCCTGGTGTTCATTCTCGCATACTGATTTAAATTGTCCATTGCTTCAGGTGCTTCTGATTGGCGAAAGTTTGATAATAATCATTAAAGAGGTCGGAGTACATATCTAGCAATCGTGAACAGACGTGTGAATGGACACCGGGAGAAACAGGTGACGTGGTCGAGATGCTTCATTGAAACCTAATGAAACAAGTGTGAATCAGGGCTTCTGATCATAACTGAGCTGTCTGATAACCTGAGTCATATCTGGTCTTTTATTGCATCAAGGTTTCCTGTGACTCCCATCCTTTAAAGGATGAACCTTTGTTGTTACAGCACAGATACTAGTCATGCATGTGTACTCCAACCCTCAGAAACTGGCACCAAATCATGAGCTGTAAATGCAGGCACTCTTGGTCTGAATGAGGAAGTTTGGTGGTCGAGTGATCTGGAGCACAGGTCTGCATTTACAGCTGGGAAGTTGGTGCCATACAGCTGAGGGTTGGGCTTCAATTCCCACATCATCCGAACGCATGGCACGATCATACGTAGAAACTTCTGCTCGTAGCCATGCGGTAACGGGTGCTATCTGAGTGTAATAGGGCGTTTCCCAAATGGTCACATCCGACTGGTCCCGTTACATCCGACATCGGTGCAATCACATTCATACAACGAAGACACACCTCCAGAAAGTGATCGATTGAAATGATCCCATGGTGGGCCTCGAAGTGCCCCCATCACAAAATAAAAAGCATATCATTTTTACCCCTCGGGCGATTCTGCCCGAGCGGTATTGTCGTTGCCTCCGTCGTCTGTCCGTCTGTCCGTCCGTCTGTCCGTCCGTCCGTCTGTCCATCATATCCTTGTAAACACATTATCTCAAAAAGTCCTTCACTTACAACAATGAAACTTCATACAGTTGTTTAATACAGCCAGTACCAGAAGCCTATTGAAAGTCGGTGCCATTGGATGTGTTTTTCAGGAGTTGTGCCCCTTTATACATGTCTGGCTGTTTTTATCCTTGTAAACACATCTCAAAAAGTCCTTCACTCACAACAATGAAACTTCATACAGTTGTTTAATGCAGCTAGTACCAGAAGCCTATTCAAAGTCGGTGTAATCGGATGTGTTTTTCAGGAGTTATGCCCCTTTATACATGTCTGTTGTCCATATCCTTGTAAACACATTATCTCAAAAAGTCCTTCACTCACAACAATGAAACTTCATACAGTTGTTTAATACAACCAGTACCAGAAGCCTATTGAAAGTCGGTGCCATTGGATGTGTTTTTCAGAAGTTATGCCCCTTTATACATGTCTGTCTGTTTTTATCCATGTCTGTCTGTTTTTATCCTTGTAAACACATTATCTCAAAAAGTCCTTCACTCACAACAATGAAACTTCATACAGTTGTTTAATACAGCCAGTACCAGAAGCCTATTGAAAGTCGGTGTAATCGGATGTGTTTTTCAGGAGTTCTGCCCCTTTATACATGTCTGTTGGTCCATATCCTTGTAAACACATTATCTCAAAAAGTCCTTCACTCACAACAATGAAACTTCATACAGTTGTTTAATACAGCCAGTACCAGAAGCCTATTGAAAGTCGGTGCCATGGGATGTGTTTTTCAGGAGTTCACACAAACCTGTGTGGATTGCTGTGAATAGACAGTAATCGTTCGACTACATCTACTATAGGTAATCACTGCTCTATTGCTATATTGTTTTGTCTGTCTACGATCTATATCATACAGGTAAAATTATGCCCACCCCAAATATGTGAGTTGTTGGCGTCAGAAACATTATTTCCACAATTGCTCTGGGCCCGGCCCGAGGGGTCCCGATGGCGACAGCCACATGTTCTGTGGTCTGCCGCCGATTTTATTTTGTTTTCAAATATGTTAGGCCGTTTGTGATATGATTTCTCTTAAGATAAACAAAGAAACATGCTCCACTAGAGTGAGAAATAAAATAGCTAATTTGCACAACTTCGTTTGGTCTGGCGTAGACTCCCCCAGTCTTGCACCTCGTGAAACTGACACGTCTGCATGTCTGAGAAAATATTTGAATACATATCATTTCATTGGCTCGTTTAAATGGGGCCGACATTTGACCTCATGCTTTGGGAACAACTTTCGAACTGGATTATCTCCCTCTAGATAGATGGCGCCGTGTGAAATACATGCCGAATCACAGCGAGAATCTAAGGGTAGTGTTAAGTAAAACGTGAAATGCCCTTAGCAAGCTAAGATGCAATTCCCACATATTCAGTTTCGACACTCCGGTATTATTACTCTATCTTTTCATAAAGATAACACAATCATCCCAATAACACATCATTGAAGTATGCTCCCTCACTCAATTGAATATAAAAGTCAAATTGTTTACTTATGTGAATCCCTAAGTATGTGTGGGCATCCTTCACCAGTGTTGTTTTCAACATTTCTTGTAGAACTATATCCACAGGAGTGGGAGGACGGCTAGAGCGTACAAGGAAGGACTCAGTGTTATGTTGGTTGGGGCAGAGGACATGAAGAATTACAAGAAAATTGTATTTACATTAAACAAAAGTAAGATATTGTGGTTTAGAGACAGGGTTCCACTTGCCCAACACATAGTGGGTTCCAGTACTATTCGATGATTAAACCATTGTCAGATTGGTCAAACTTCTTGGGCAGAGATCTGTGGAGGCTGATATTTTGTTGTAAGTTCTTCAAAAGCTGAATATTTGCTGTCAAAGTATAAGTGGGGGGGTCGACAATCCCATGGGTAAATGTGAAGCTAATGACCGCTCACCCACCGATATATAACAAGAGAACAATGTGCAGCTCTTCTAGGATTTTATCCACTGATATTTCATAAAAATGAAAAAGGGATTTGCTCCGTCCGTCACTTTCCTTGTGACTGCAGTAATTCAAAACTATATGTCCGATTGTCATCAAACTTGGACAGTGGGTTGGTATGAGAGAGGGGGTGGCTGGGATTGTTTTCGGCAACCTGCGTAATCCAATATGGCCGCCATGGCTGTCGATACCTTGACCCTATTCAGCCATGCTACCTAAGCTGCAATAACTTCAAACAATTTGTCTAATTGACTTCAATCTTGGAAAGTGGTTTGATATGAGTGAGACGATGGCTTGGATTGTTTTTCACCCATCTGCATAATCCAATATGGCCACCATTCAACCATTCGCCTGCAATAACTGAAGAACGATTTCACCAGCTGACATTCGGTGTAAGTGTAGCAATGGCTGCATAGCATTTGCTTGTTTTCAGCAGCTTTCATGACATTATCTACACATATCACACATTGCTATTTACCATATTTCACACTGTTTACATTTCAGAACTAAAGTATCTCGTATTTCGAAACATCTCCATTTCTTCATTAAAACTGATGTAAACTGTCAAATAATTTCTCTTCAATACTCGACAGATAATATAACAAATGTTTTAAGCACTCAATACACAAACAAAAGTTCCCATCATTCAATGTACAATTTTAAATACATTTTATAAACCTTTCATGTTACCATACTGTCTATGGTATTGACGGAGTGGGATATGGATGCTTGGGTTTCCATTGTTGTACAAACTATGTATTTGATTGGCTCACACTAATTGTGTGCACTTTATTGGTAGTATTGTTGAGTTAATCAGTATTACTAGTTTATTCAGTACTGTTGGGTTAATCAGTATTGCTGCATGGGTTAATCTGTGCTGAATTAGGTGTATTGCTGGATTAACAAGTATTGTTGGGTTAATCAGTATTGTTGGTTCAATCAGTATGGTTGGGTTAATCAGTATTGCTGAGATACTCAGTTTTGCTGCATGTGTTAATCAGTACTTTTGGGTTACGGTAATTTCCCTATTAATTCACCTTCCAAATTTAATTCGAAAACGGCCGATTTTTCCACTGTCGTGATTTTGTCCATCCTAATAAAACGAACACGGGAGCATTTTCAATATCCGTGAAACAATAAATTCGAACACTCCCGTTTTCGCCACGGAGTTCGTGCCGATGAAAGTAAAGTGAATATGTTACTAGAATCTCATATAGTATATCTACGTATGCTATTTGTAAGCGCAGAGAAACAACAGGGCATGGTACAATATAATCAGACTGAATTACTATTACTTACAGTCTATAAGGAAAAAAATTGATTCAATTAACTCCGCAGTCCTGTAATTTTATCCTAACTTGATCGCGTTTCGCCGCAGTCGGGAAAAATATATACGGTAGTCCCCCGCACGTGGTCGAGTGTCTGCACACAGCCCGCTATTGAATCATTCTTCAGTTTCCAGCGTTCGTATATCAGATATCTTTCTTTAAACCAGCATTCCTTTATTTGAAAAACACACATTATTTTAAGTAACAAATTTGAGAGATCTTCAACGTTAATATATTTGTTCGTCGTATATGTTAAACCCCTCGCTGTCCCCCATTTACCTGCCCGACCTGCCCTGTATTATTCATATGGGAGGGACTTGGGCCGTGTTCAAAGGAGGCACTGGAAGGGAGCAGAGTTCAAACTTTGTCGGGTGACCTTCCCGCGGAGATATCAAGTTGTAACGTGTGTGCTGGTGAATTGCATCAGATTTCTTCACAGCAACTGAATTCTTCATTTG
This sequence comes from Hanleya hanleyi, assembly GCA_036873755.1. NCBI lineage: Eukaryota > Metazoa > Mollusca > Polyplacophora > Lepidopleurida > Hanleyidae > Hanleya > Hanleya hanleyi. The sequence goes on from JAVTVY010027101.1 coordinate 12,213, forward strand.
GGGAAAGCAAGATGCGATTTAACCTTTCGGTATGCTGTATGCTATTCGTTATATTTTCAGGTGAAGTGAACAATCAAACGACCATTATTTGACGTCAAAAATGAGCCATCACGAAAAGCCTTTTGGAAGGATGTACATTTAACGTTGATTTTATTTTAGTATTTTGATCAATAAAAATTTCTAAAAATAAAAAATCTGGACTACAATTCTCGAGCATCACTTGTTTGTGCATGACAACGTATCGACGGGTTTCCTTTTTTCTTTCAGAACATCCATTCCCCCCCTCCCTCCCCCTAACAGTCCATACGTCCGTGTTATTATCCACACGACAAGGTGAGGGACCCCATGTGGTAAGTATATTTGACCGTAAACAAACCTACAGAATTACGGTGATCGATCCGACTCGTCCTGCATTCTTCATCAGGTTCTCTGATTTTTCTCCCTTCTAATAATACTCAACATACAATACAATATCTAATAGCATGTTCGTGAAAGAGGCCGTATTTTTTATTATTATCATTATTAAGGTTCACTGTATAGGAAACAAACTTGAAACGATGTGTTCACATCGCACGACATAATAGTATACCCCCTCAGTGCCCCTCAATTTCCTACTGAAACACCAAGCCTCCACATGAATGGCATTTGCTGCAGGTCTCCTTTGATATTTAAATTGTCAATGGCTACATTGTTTTGAGTACCGGGATAGCTTGCTAATGAAGTGTTTAGTTTATTTTTAGCCTGTCCAGCTATTTCCCATTCAGCACAGCTTGTCCTCCAGAGAAAACCACATAAAATGGAAGAATCCAAAGTCAGGATAGGGGTGACAAGATGTTTCAGTTTCCAGTGGAGAGAACAGCATGAAATATATAGTGAAATAGGAGAGTCCACGTGCAGCATGCAAGTTTCACCCATACTGGAAATGACACTTATTCATATGCAAATGAGATCGTGTGTAATAACATTGAATTGACTGCCTGGGGAATACCTTGTCCCTTCGGAAGCCCAAATTCAGCTCTGGGTGAGGATGCGCGATTCACCAGCAAGAGGCAATTGGAAGGGGTTTCAAATTAACGCTGCAGTATTATGGGTTTGTGTGTTAATGTGTGGCCCTTGTTCGTCCTGTAAATTTCACAATACCTCATTCAAACTTGTTATATCTTGGTTTTGATAGCATCTATCGTTTAATGAAACATAGACAGGAAATCACACAGTTGACAAACGTCAGTTTTCTCATCAGGGGACACAAACAAATTTTGCGATGTGAAGCGCCGACAACAATCATCTCTGCATGTGCTCTGTTTTGTTCAAATATAGTTATCATAAAGACTTACTCTTTCCGGTTTTGATAAATATTTTATTGTGAATGAAAATATTTCTTACGAATACCCACGAACTTACCAAAATTCCAGCAATCAAAAATTCTTTGGAATTACACCGCGCATTTTTACACTAAGAATCAAAACATCGCTATCGCCATTCCATTACTCTATATGCTAAACAAATTTGAGAAACATTTAAATGGCATTAGGTAAAGTTTCGGAGATGAGAACATACCAGTATTTAATTAATATTCAGAACGATATCATACTTCGACTTTTACTTTTAGTAAACTGTTACAGTACCGGTACCGTAATAGATATTCTCATACTTGAAACAAACCAATCGAAACGTGTATTGCCGACTGACACTCGGTTCTCTTGTACAATCCGCCGTTAATTCAACATTAATTTTGTGTCATAGGTCCGGGATATTTATTCAAGTCCTGGATGGTGTGTGTAAAATCATGCACAGTGAAGACCAAAAAGTCTATGACAGTCCGCTAATCTGTCTAAAACTTCGTGATACAATCCTACACAAATTTGCCGTTGGTTCATTTTCAGGGTTCACAACAACAACGTCGACATACCGAACGACTCGTAATCAGTATTGTTGGGTTTCCTTTTAGATGAAGATTTGCCTGCCTTTCCAGTGGAGTACCAGTATTTCAACGAGTTGAAGCCTCGAGTGAGCTTGGCAAGACAGATAGACAAACAGGAACACAGGTATACTTCTTAGTTCTATAATTGTAGATAGCTAGTGAACGAATACTCAAATGATAGGTGTAGCTTTGGACGCAATTGTTGTGGTAATATGACCAAAATACATGTACAGTAAGACGAGTTGAACACTAGTTTAATGGGCAATGGCATAAAGTAGAATGTGAAATTGGCATCATAGTTTCACAAAACTACATATTATTGTCAAGATTTTATGCTCCTCCCGATTCACCCGGCCCGCTGTGTCCTCTTTTCAACCTAACCGATAGGCATAATCTAGTCTTTTTGTGGAAATACTTGCACTTTGAGCAATTTATCAAATTTTATGGATATACTGAGAGTTATGTTTCCCATGACAGGTTTTCCAAATTGAAGCGCCAGAATGACTGGTTTGAGAAAGCAGCCCGAGATATGGACATGGAGCTGGATGAAGATTTACTGTATCCTTGTTCACATTATGTGACTTGTAATCGCGAGTAGCAACCACATGGTAATTGAGAAACGTTACAAATTTGAAGTCATTCATTTGAAGTGAAGATAGTCTCATTCAGAAAGGGATTTATTTCCGGCGGCGCTGCGCCGCCGGATATCTGAATTCAGTAAACATGGGAGCGGCCATCTTGGTATTGGATGAATAACAGGTGTTTTCTCGAGCCATACTTCACAGACGTGCCGTGGAGTGATCCAACTAGTTTCATATCGTAAAACGACAGGATTGTATCACCCGTTCGTGGTTAACACATTAATATTAATTCTGTTATAATGAATTCATCGAATAAATGTCCTTTAATACTATTTTATTATGGCTGAGAGATCAAAACGATGACCATACATGATCAAGTTATTCACCTGTACGTCTGCAGCTAAATGTTCGAGATTGAACTGCGAGTTACTAAAAACTCAAAACAGTAAAACACGCGGATGGGATTGATGTGTAGAGAAAGTCGATCTAGGCTTAATTTACTATGACACACATCAATAAAGAAATAGTGGCTTGATGATGGGTCCCATAAAATGCCACAGCGCGAACTCTTAGGCTATATGTAGTGACTTAATACGTCAACCAGAGAACATTACTTTCAAAGTCCTAGGTGGACATGCGGGTTCATGTGCACAATTTGCCAGCAAGCACTTAACTTCCGGCTAACCCCACACTTTCCAGATGGGTCCTCGCGCGAACTACATTAGACAAACCCTTAATGAAAACAAACAAATCGACGTTTTTTTTCAACCATAATGGTGCATCGTGACCTGTATTCACCAGTTGCACACGTAATCGGCTTGTAATACGCAGATTATAAGCTACAAACGTTTCCGCCGGCATTGATGCATCTGCATCAATAAGTTTTCTTGTCTCCTTTGTTTCACTTGAGGCACAATCGTGCATGGAACTTCTGGTATGTACATAAGGCCCACACAATTAGATGAATGCAATCTTTCTTCAAGTAGTCCAAAAGATTTAACTATAAAATGTATTCAGGAGGTATGAATTCATATGTAGTAAATATATATATTGCCCTTAACTTTTCTATAATATTTTTACAGTCTATTATTTATAATAATTGTGGGGACTTTTGGTAAAAGTGAAAACCAAGGTGATTGAGTAATGGAAGCAAGGTTTTCATACCTCCAATCACAAAGAGTGGCAGTGATTCATGGGAGATCAAATACCCTTTCCCGAAAGAGCTATTGTGGCAACCTTATATTCTGTGGAAAGTTAGCTACAAGCAATCTTGTTCTGTGAAAAAAAAAATATTCATTTATGTATAAAATGTGACCTTGACCTCGGACCAGTTTGAATGACCTTGGGGACCAAAGACAGCAGTCTACTCTCTGGTCGAGATTGAGGGGGATGAAAGATGAATTAAGTGGTTTACTTCACTCACCCATAGCCTCTAATGTGTTCTCTGGCAAATATCCAACCAAGACTGGCAGACTTGTTCTTCCTAAACTACCAGGTATGTGATCGCTATCATTCATCAACTGTATTGTCACTGTGCTCATCTTTAAGTGGTTTATGTCATAATAATACCATCCACATCTCTACAAGTAATGGATAATTAAGCTGTTATGGGTATGGTATCCCAAGTACCAATGAAGGTTTCGGATTTCTATTCAAGAATTTTTGTCTGGAACAAGGCGAAACCCTTTTCCATACACTGTTGTCGTACAAATTTGTTGGCTGTTTGCCAGTTTGTCAGCTGCACTTTTGTACCGTGACCCTGACTGACCTGGGGTGCATCCCATTTTGTACCATATTACTGTTGAAACCCACTAATTGAAATTGTTGCTCATTTGCTTTGAAAAGTTAACAGGCCTCATATTCAGTTTCTATTACCCATGCTGAATACAGTATTGTATTCTTGTCACACATTCATGTTGTCTTACACGGCAATTCTGCTTTCTTGCACACTATATTACCGAGTTCCCAGTCTGCATTTGCTGTAGTGATGTAATTAACTTTCAGAGTTGTTCTCTTTTTAGAGAAATTTGGAGAGGCTATTTCACACGTGAAGAAAGACAAGGCTCTGCAGAACAAAACTCTCTCCAGAATTACACCTAAAACACAAACCACGAGGAAGGACAAGAGAAAGAGGAGAAAACACTGATCTGTTCATGTGAACTGGAGTTGGATTATCAGACACAAACTTGGTGCTAGATCAAACATGGAACTCTTTTGAAATCAATATATCCAGTCTGGATTTTGTCATAAAGGAAACAACTCTGAGACTTCATACATTTTCTGAAAAGCCAATTGGTAAACCATAATTGTATATTGCTGTTCAGGTTGAATGGGACTGGAACCATATTTCAAAGCTGCCCCCAAAAACTTACAGATGAATGAAGGTTTTATGACAATTCAAATCAGTTTTCATTTATTTCTTTCCAACTTTCAATGGGTCCTTCATGGATGAAGTGTCCACAGATTCTTCTATAGATTGTGGTTCAGCATTGAATCCACCCATTTTTTTTCAAAACTGAAAATGAGATCAATTCAGGCATTGAACGGTCTTGTATCTGTGTACAAAATCATCCCTCTTGTGCTGCACTCGTTCTCAATCTTGTGCAAAAATAGGCTACCATGACATAAATTCTCCTATGAAGTAGGCTACTATCTGCAAATTGTCCGGTAGTCGGAGAGTGAGCGAGTCCATCAGAATCCTTTCGTCGGCAAAATAAGGAGAACCGTTGACATTTTTTCCATGAACGTGCATTAGGGGAGTGTTACCAGCAAGTTCTGAGCTGATCTACTTTTGATGGAAATTTCTAGTGGTTTTTGATGAAAAAATTCAAAATCACTGGTGATTCTGACTTGGGCTGTGCCCATCTTAATATAGGCAGGATTTCAACTTGGGGCGGGTGGATTTCCAAGAGTTCAGAGCGTGTCGGAGTCCTAATGCCTACCCTACTTTGTAGGTCCTGTGACATTAGTCACATGAGTAGGGAATTCCCATTTCAGCAAAAATATGATTACATTAGCCAAAATCATTTCATTATATAAATGATGTATTCTGCTTTAGTTCAAACTTAATAACTGTTCACGTGGCGTAAATCAAATCGGGGTAAGCCTTTACCTTATCCTGTTGTCTTGCGGCCGAACTGCCCACGACGACGATGGGGCGTTATCCCTGTGAGGAGGTTAAACAAGATATCGTATTTCGAAAGGGATAATTCGTATAATGATTTAAGGGGTCCTTTCATACATATTATACCAGCAGTAGATCTCAAAGTTTCACAAGGCAGCCATCCTCTGGATTGATGCCTGCCACTTTTATCTTCACTGATTCATCACTTGTCCGTATAAATAAGAAGAGCAATGCACAAAGTTGACAAATTTGTATTGTTTTATTTTGTTTGATACATTGTGGTCAAAGATTTGACCATGTCCTTACAGATCATGTTCTCCATGTATAGCAGCCTAAATGTTCAACACCATGACCTAGATATTAGAGTGCTGCAGGACGATGCGAACAGAACAGTTATGTTACCAGTGATCAGTTTGGAAATGCTCGTCTCAAACATTTGAAGGCAGGTTTAACTCTTTGCCTCACAGAGGGTTGCTACCATTGCCCTATAATGACGCCATTTGACGACCCATTGCATTCCATAGTGATGCCATTTGATGCTTCAAACAAATTAATAAATTCATTAGTTTAACTCGTTGACAATTAACTAAATATGCTAAATCACTTACCGGTGTCCTTTTCAATGTGAAGGTAAAAACCATATACACAAGTTCCTCGAATGTGAATCCATGGTAACCAGGGCAGTATGATACCGTAGCAGTGACTATGACATCACCATAATGGAACCATGGCTGTACCTGGGCGGACACACAAGCACCGATGGACTGCTCTGGTACCACCACGGTACCGTTACGGCGAAGATATAGTCACCAGTATGGTATCATACTGCTCCGGCCGGTACACAATGTTTTCACCAGTGGGGAACTTAGGTGTATAGTTATAACTGTGGCTCCACAAAATTGTTCTGTATGTGACACTTTACAGGTTAACAGTATAAAGGGTGTATGGGGCAGCCCAGCATCCACTCTATGGTTCAGAAAGAGGCATCATATGGCATCATCTTGGGGCAGAGAGTGAAGGACAGCCTTGCCATCTTCAACCCTTCAATAGTTTGAGATACATTAAGACATATACAACTCTCTCTCTCCTTCAGACATTCACACCAGAAAATCCTAAAACCATACAATTTTTATATATTACAGACCAGAACATACATGTTTGTGTGCAAAGTACAAGGTATGGGAATGTCGAGGATATAAAAAATCTGTCTGCGAGCGCCGAGACAAATTCAGCATCACTAAACAACGACGAGATACAAAAGATTGGGCTGTATAGGAAAATATTAAACGATCTGTATATTATACACACTAACCCAGTGTGTCCACAAGAGTAGATGTACTGCAAATCGCTTTTCAAGAAATAAATTTGTACCAATGAATCTATCCAGATACTCCAATACACTAGGGAATGGGGAGCTTTTACTCCATGCCAGCTATCAGTCTGGGTAGTGCTTGTAACAGTTTTCCTGTGGGGGAAAACAGGATTTGTCATCCTGTGTGAATATTTATACAACATGATGAAATCTAAGTCAATTTTACCACTATCTTCTAATAAGATAACGATATAAAGCATATTCACCAATTTTCTGCCAGTTCAAAAGTTTCTCCTGAAGTATAAAGCATAGGAGATCTGTCATGAGTACTACCCAAACTGCTAGTTGTTGAATCGCTGACGATCATTAGATATAATTCTGATATCTCCCATATATCTTGGGGTATCTGAGATGGTCCATTAAGCAGTCCAAATCTCATCCAAACTTAACAACTGCGGACCAGCCACATACTGTATTATAGCATCAAAATTACTGACCAACTCCTAGAGGAAATAAGAAAACAGGCGTTTCCATAAGATAAACTGAAGGCCATTCAGACAGTAAGTCACAACCAATGTTCTCTTCTCTGAGCAAATGTTCCTTCATTCAAGCATATTGTGAGACCAGTCTCCAGATCAACGTTATTGATACAAGTCTCTATATTGCGTAATTCTCTTCTCCAGGGGTTAAACAAGCACCTGTATAAAGAGGCATAACTCTGTAAGATAAACTATTCACTTAATCTGTCTTGAGACCGTTTGTCAGATTATTTCCTCCATTTATTCAGAATCCCCCCTCTCCCCTGTCCAAGTTCAATGCAGTCCAGATCATTTGACTGATCTGGTCAGTGCAATAATATATCAGTGCTTCTGCCATGTCTATCCCATCAGTGGCAAACTCATTATCCATCTACTCCAGTATTCAGCACCCCTTTACACCAGTATTCTATACACCAGTATTCAATACCCCTGTACACCAGTATTCTATACACCAGTATTCTATACCCCTGTATTCTATACACCAGTATCCAATACCCCTGTACACCAGTATTCCATACCCCTGTACACCAGTATTATTTACACCAGTATCCAATACCCCTGTACACCAGTATTCAATACCCCTGTACACCATTATTCTATACACCAGTATTCAATACCCCTGTACACCAGTATTCTATACACCAGTATTCAATACCCCTGTACACCAGTATTCTATACCCCTGTACACCAGTATTCCATACACCAGTATTCAATACCCCTGTACACCAGTATTCTATACACCAGTATTCAATACCCCTGTACACCAGTATTATTTACACCAGTATCCAATACCCCTGTACACCAGTATTCTATACACCAGTATTCAATACCCCTGTACACCAGTATTCTATACACCAGTATTCAATACCCCTGTACACCAGTATTCAATACCCCTGTACACCAGTATTCAATACCCCTGTACACCAGTATTCAATACCACCATTATTCACAACAGTTTGAATGAGTGAAGTAGATTATAGATGGATATATAACGGTCAGGAATCTTGCATACATGATTTGCTAATTGCTTCTTGTTCAGTGATACATGTATTATCATATCAGGAATACATTTACATTTATGATACAGTATGATGATCATACAAGCTTCCTCAGTAACACATTATCAACAACACTTATGTACACCGTGATCATTTTGATTTAGCTCAGTGTTTTGTGTTTACCAGAACCATGTCAGTGCAATAGCGAGAACCTTGTCCTCTAGCTACATGCTCATGCAATAATATTCACAGATATATGTATGAAATGTGTAACTGAAGGCTCCTTCCTTCCTCTGTTCACCTGTGTAAGCATGGTATGGAAAGATGGATTTTCTTGAAATATACATGTAGTGATTTGAATTTTACATAGTGGAGGTACTGCCAGGATTTCTTTCATTGACATGAACATATCTGGCATCATAGCAGGTATCTCTTTCACCAGTAGGCCTATAAGAGAAAATAAACTCATTTAATCCATTCCTTACAAGACTGCACAACAAAATGATTTAACATATCCATTAACAATTTAAAATATACACAAAAAATAATACTGTGAAAATTTTCAACAACAATCTACTATTAAAAAAATTCCAGGGAACAGTTACTCCCAGACATTCTTCAAACTCTTGAAAATAACAGTTATTCAGATAAAAATGTAGGTAAAAACAGACCAACATGGACCCACTGAGACCAAAGTGGACCATCTATGCAAGAAAGTCAACAGTAGACCAAATTGGACAGTCGATGGCAGACCAACACATGGACTGTTGATGGCAGATCAAAGGGAACGGTCCATGGCAGACTAAAGTGGACCATCGATGACAGACCATAGCTGACCGTCCATTGCAGACCAAAATGGATTGTCGAAGGCAGACTAAAGTAGACTGTCAATGACAGACTAAAGTGGATTATCGATGGCCAAGAAAACCTTATTCCAGCCCTGTTAGTCTTCAATGTGACCTCCATATTAAAAACATGGTCATTGTTGACATATAAACAGGAATTTCAGCATTTATAAATACATGTATACTGATGTATGAGAGACTGTCTGCAGTGTTTATATATTTTTTAGAGAGACAATTTATGTATATGAACATCCAATCTGTGTAGGACAGTTACAAGTAAACTGGGAGTACAACGCCAAACAGTGAAAAATACACAAATCATCAGCTATTTAACAGTCTAGCAGAATCTCAATGGTAAAATGAGCTTCCTCTGCGATATTTACGCATCAGTGAAGAAGTGAGCTTACATCAATACAAGAGTGTTTTATACAGGACATATACAGGTAACAATTTCCTATCCGATGTTACAAAATCAACAGCAGATAGAAGTTCTGAGAAGCTTTACACCCTCAGTTTAGATGTAGAACAATAGCATTGAGGTCAGCAGGTCCACTGCCAAGACTGCCACAAAGATAGAATTCCATAAAAGGCAATTCTTGGGGTACAAGATTTTAGTAACAGAGTTTCGAAACAGGGAATCTCGACTTCTTATTTTTCGAAGTATCATTATTGCTGAACAGCAAGTCATTGTGAATTTTTACAGAGGAATTTACGGAGTCTCATTTTAAAATAGGGAGTCTCAAAGATTATGTACCAATTGACGTGCTCTCTCTGTACCATGAATTAGCATGATGAAATATCGCTGTGGTATAACTTTGAATACAGCAACTGGCAAATTTTTACTGGTACAGGGCATTGAGACAAGCAACTGACCAGTGCTATTGGGTGAAGGATTTTAATGACAATAATTTAGGTTACAAGAAATAATCTCCCACTTCAACCTTCATCTGTATTTTTAGGTAATAGCTTTGTGAGATCAAAGTTAACATGTGTATCAAGATGATTTATGGCTTTCATTAAGCATCGTGTCCACTAATATTGAGGAGAGAATATTGCTAATAGCAGATTAAACCTCTGTTACCATGGTGATGTGACCTGACTTAATAAAGGATTATCATAAATCTCTGAGAAAGACGACCAACACTGTTTCTGTTACAGCACACAACATGTGAGGGTAGATTTCTATGGCCTCGTTTAACTCTGGATTGAACACATGGTTTATGATGAATACAATGAGATCATACCAGGATTGTATTCAACTCATCTTCATACCCAAGTCTACTTCTCCGTTCACACTTCGAAGAAGCCTTGATTTATCGTACCACCTAAAGCATTCAAACTCAAGGTGATATTTTTCTACAAACCAGAGATAAGCCAATCAGAACCTTGCCCAACGACTGTATGTTGGGTGACATTCTCTCTGTAGTTGCATCGTCGTTCCTCCTAATATGGCAGTAGGTGTGGCTAGATACATAAACCAGCCAACATATAGCCCACTCAAATGGCTCATTTCAAAATTCAGATTGATTTGAGGTCAATAAAGTTACGTGTATTTATAAATGCTTTTGAACAAAATCCGTGGGCTGATAAATCGAGGCTAATACAAAGAGTGAGAGGAGAAGTCAACTTGGGTATGAGGATGTATTGAACTATGCTTGTTTGTGGGTTCTATCTACAATACAGTACACATCTTCCACAGTTGAGAGAAACCACACACAGCATACACCATTGGCCATAATACATCTGAGATTCATTTATACACATAGCTGCACTAATTATGACAAAACTGTCGCCTGCATTCCCCATATATCACGTTAGTATAGTCCAGTAAGAGAACCAGGGTGGTCCATTCTGAGGCTAGTGGGGGTACTATATACATTACTCTGAAATCTGGCTCTATACAATGTATGACTCTTTGTATATTATACATTTATCACATATATACATAGTCTTCCCTGGGACTGTACACCAGATAAAGAAGGGGGACTACTCTGAAAGGGGTATATAAAGGGGGACTACTCTTGTGGTATTCATCTGTTGACCCAGCGTTTCATTGACTCTTCCCAGTCAGTGTTCCCACCTTCCTCATCGTCCGTACGGATCACAGACTCTTCGTCTGTCCGGTAACTCTCATCATCTGTTGTGTAACGGCTCGCCAACTCCTGTACAAAATAGATGAAGGGAGATAATTTGTTAGGATCACAGAACAGTTGTTGCATCACATTACTTTCACCAATGAAACAGAGCATTTCCATTGATACTTTGAGTCATTAAGATTTACTAATCTTATAAATAATAACAGAAAAGGAAAAGATTATCGGACATCTAACTTCTCATCATTCAACTCTTGCACAAAAATATGATTAGGCCTATCAGACATCATACGGATAGCCTCGGAGGCCATGGCGGCCATATTGGATTACGCAGGTTGCCTAAAAACAATCCCAGCCATCCTCTCACTCCTACCAACCCACTGTCCAAGTTTGAGGTCAATCGGATAAATTGTTTTTGAGTTATTGCAGTCACGAGCTTAGGTAACATGACTGAATAGGGTCAAGGCCTCGGCAGCCATATTGGATTACGCAGGTTGCCGAAAAACAATCCCAGCCATTCTCTCACTTGTACCAACTCACTTTCCAAGTTTGATGTGAATTGGACAAAAAGTTTTTGAGTTATTGCAGTCACAAGGAGAGTGCAACAAAATGACGGAATGACGGACGGACCAAATCCCTTAGTCCCCCTCCGGTGTCCGACGGGGGACAATAACAGGTTTATTTCAGAGGGAGATTACACTCAGTCAGCTAGAAGCTGATCTACCTTGAGGCCCTCATCACACACAGTCACACATACATCCTCTCATACAAATATACCAATACTGAAATATCTATATGTGTATGCACTATTAACTATAATGTAATAATAAAATTCAAATGCATGTACAAAAGTCAGAAGTGGTTTGAATATTCTTCATATAGAAGTCTTGAAATTTTGGACAAAGGACGCACTATATGGCAATCCGGTTTGACAGAATTCCACAAAACTGGACCAGAATATGATGACTTTTTGAATAGTTCCTTATGTGGAAAGGGGATTTTTAATTTACTTGTATCAGATCGGAGGGCCATGTGGTTAATAGTGTTGATGGCAAAGAGTTCCTTCATATGAGGAGGATAATGGTCATTAAGTGATGTATACATAGTAATGGCCTTGTTGTATTTTAGGCCTACATAATCATTTATACTTTGCCAATCTGAAGTCTTAAATAACTCGGATGTAGATTTACTTTTGTCAAGGATAAGCCGGGCAGCAGTTTTTTGTAGTTTGTGTACCCGATCAAGAAGTTGTTTAGAACAGTTTCCCCATATACAGAGGCAGCAATTGATATGAGGCAACACATATCCATTATAATAAAGCAATCGAGTGTTTTGTGGGAGCAAATTCTTGTGCTTCCTCAGCACAGAGAGTAATCTAACTGGCAATTCTGTTACATGTACATACACTAATCACATGTTTTTTGCCAGGAGAGTCTCATCTATATGTAACCCCAGTAGCTTATCACTAGTTACTCTCTCTATTACACTGCCATCAACTGTCATGTTGTAATTATGGGGACCACAGTTCTTCGGCTTAGCAGACGTTCCTATCAATATTGTTTTAGTTTTCTGAGGGATCATTATCATCTTGTTCTCCTAACACCAAGTATGTTTAATAACAGAATACTGTTGTATGATAAATGAAATTCCGAGCAGTTTGAAGTCCCTATAACGTTGAAAATGGTGATTTTCCTTGGATGTGTAATGTTCAGTCCCCATCATGGAACTTGATGCAGGGTACTACCCACATGCCAAATTGTTCCTGCTACAGTTGAATCGGCATGAAAAACAATCCCAATCGAGATCTTAGACTTAAGGTACCCACAGTTATTGGGTCGTTTTATCTTGGCCCCCAGATGGCTCTACTTATAGGCGGATCAGCATGAAAAAACAATCCTAAGTGAGGCAAGGTACTCACACAACAAATTTGGAAAGAATTGGTAAATGTTTTCAACAGTTATGGTCTAGAAACAAATTCGGACAGACAGCCGGGCAGACTGCAATACTACACAGCCGAACTTTCACCAGCCATTTCCAGCTGGTTACCGTCATCAGCCAGTACTGTGCAGTCCACAACTGAATTTAACTGGCAGGAAAGGTCCCCTTACAGTACTGTGCATTTTAAAATGAACCACTAACTGGGTGCTTACTGGCAGGTACTGTTCAGTTACCAGACGGTACTGCACGGTTACCGTCTGGTTACTGACAGGTTATTCACCTGCTGGTTACCAGTAGTTTCCGACCAGTTACCATACAGTAACTATCTGATAACCTTTCAGTTGCCAACTGAATGGTACTGTCCAGTCACCCACCGGATGGTAACCAGCGGATGCTAACTGTGCGGTGACTGCACTGTAAACCTGCTGGTGACAGGACCTTTCCTGCCAGTACTGTTCAGTTGCCAACCGCACAGTACTGGCTGGTGAATATTTCGCTGTGTATAGTCCCCATCTAGCCCTTTGGGCATCGGGGAACAATAATCTGTGACGCAATCATGCAATGTTGATGCGTAATGAACAGTCATAGCAAATACTAAGAGTGAAATCAAGAGATTTAATAATACAGATGGGGAAAAATGCAATAATTTGTTTTCTCATCACATTGTGGACTTGCAGACACCAAACAGCTACTATTAAACATGCACACTATCATACAGTCCACCATTTTTTTTTGCTAGATGAAAATGGCAAACCAAATAAACTAAACTAGGTACTATATATTCTCAAGGTTCAAAAAGGCGAAGACTAGCAAACAATAGCTGAATATTCAAAGTTTATTGGAAATCTTTTGTCATACACTGACCAGTTTAAATTTGTTCTGAAAGGGATTACAAGTTTTCACTATGTAACATTATAATTTCTCAGTACGTCATTATAATTAGACTCAGCCAGCACCAGTTTGAGTGAGTATATGACAAGAGTACAGAAGATCATGCTGTTATAGGACACTCACAAATACAACATCAACACTGAACAGCCCCAAATCTTTGTTCCACACAGGGATGTGTACCTGGAAGTAAGGAGTCTATTTCAATTCTGTGTGTCAGGGATAGTTTTCACTTATCCTTACACAAATGATGTAATGTGCATATTGAAGAGATTTTCAATGAGCAGATCTTACACAACATAGTTATAGAAAACAACTTCCTAAAAGTTTAGCAGGCTACTGATAAAATGGTTGAAAGCAAAAATAATGAAAAGACTACCGGTATATATAAAACTATGAAGGCTCAATTCAGCAGAAAACCCAGGACCATACCACACGTCTATCAGGAAATCTTCAGACAATCATCTGAGGGGGAAGTTTGAGCATCCATATCATGTACAGTTATGCTGTATTCAGCAACTGATGTTTGTCAGAATATCAATCACAATCACATGAAATAACAACACCAACACATCACTGGTATTAGTGGTATAAATCTACTGGTACAAGCAGAGTTATCTCACCTTGGGGTGGTTATCATACAGCTCTGCGTCTTCCTCGTCGGTCCTAACGTATGAATCACAGTCATCATTGGTCATTCGTTCATCATCTGTCCTTGAGTACATCTCGCCATCATATCTAGAGTGAAGGGAAATGTGAAAATACTTTCAACATATGTTTTCAATTTATCAAATAAATATATAGGACGGGTGCAAAAATATAAGATTATATGCCCACTGTAACACCTGGAAAAACCCAAGCTTCTGGCTTTCTTTGCTGTTGAGGTCATATTTTCAAAAGCTAATATGACTGCTATTTACATTTTTACCTCTCGTAACCATTGAAAATAGGTCAAGGTCAATCCAGAGAGAACTTGAACGACGGACCCTCATAAGGCAGCATTGTGCCAAAGATCAACGTCACGGCTCTAGCTCAAGTTGCTCCTTAGATTCACAAGTAACTATGACTGCCATTCACATTTTGACCTCTGTGACCTTTAAAAATAGATAAAGGTCCTTCCTGAGTGAACTCGACGTATGACATGAACATTGTGCCAAAGATCAAATATATAGCTTAATTTGATCCTTAGATATTGGCATTATCATGAATAATTTGACCTTGGAAAATATGTCAAGGTAATCCTGTTCAATAAGATTTTGATCATTCCATGAGCATTTCCATCATTTAAACAACAGTCTTATGGGCTTTGATATATGCCTGTGCATGCCTAACTTTAACCCTTTAAAAACCATTGTATTAACTAGAAACTGACTTGATAAAATGGACCAAGATCAATCAAATTAAAAAGGCTTCTAGTCAATCATCAGTTGCAAATGTAGTATGAATTTGGAGAGTCTAGATGTAATCATTCAAAAGTTATCACCAATACTCAAATTTGACAGAGATAAAATAGAACAAGGTCGGTCATCTTCACTAGGCTTCTGACCCATCGCCAGTTCCAAATGTTATATGAATTTAGAAAGCCTGGCTATATTCCTTCAACAGATATTGTGTTAATAAGCAATATAGACAGACGGACAGACCAAGCAGACAATACCCTTCAGTCAAACTTGGCAAAGGTGTAAAATTCAATAGGCTTTAGACTGCCATCACAATCTACATCAAATCTGAGAAGATATTTATAGCATAAACACTACAATATTCAATGATTCACTGTATTTTCAATCACAGTGACCTTGACCTATGACCTTTTGACCTCAAAATGAATAGAGTTCCTCTTTCACCCATAAGTAAGGTATACCCAAGTGGTCCAATCCATGACATGGAACTGGAAATACTGCATGGACAAGCAGAGGTTTACAGATAAACAGACCAACGAACAGAAATCATGATGATGAAGTTCTGATCAATTAGCAGATGCATCTGGATGTACAGATGTAAATGTATTATTGCTCAGTACAAACATAAAAGATGCATGACGTGACATTAACATACTGCTCTTGTTCATTATCACTCGTGTTCCGACTACTATGTGAACTCCTATCCCTCCGCGCACGTAATTCTGCGATGAACGCCTGTTCCTGTGCCAGCCTTAAGCGCATTTCTTCTCTCCATCCAGACATGTCATCAGACCCGTGTGTGTGAAGTAGATCCTCTGTGTCGCCACCATTGGCTAAAACACAGAAACACTGCACATTAATTATTTACTCCATTATTAATAATTTGATACGTATTCATTGGAGATGAAACAGGAAACAGCTGTAGAAAGTCTCAGAGGCCTCTCAATATGATACAAATCAGATCAAACCCAATAAACAGAGAAGACAAAAATAAATCTGGATTAATAAATCACTCTGAAGGTCTCTTTTACCAACAAGCATAGCAAAACTACATGTACCTGGCCATGAGGGGATGGATTGCCAGAACATGTGTTATGTATATGGATGAATGTTATTGGGAGAAACTATGTGTACTGGTATATAAGGACCAGCCTATAAGCAGGATATTACGTAACACTGCACTGTACCTGTTCTTCCTAGAATATCCCCTGTGTCATCCTCCCCATCACTACCACTGGCATCTGAAATATAGACAATCAGGGGGAAAGTATAGGATATCTGGATCTATCCATGACATTGCAGTAAGCAACATCAGTCTAACTATAATGTTAGGATAATTGTAAGTCTTTCAACTCACCATAAGGCATTTAATTCAATTCAGGACATGTTAATGTGTCTCACACAATGCCTGCCCTTTTGATTAGAATTAATTTGAATAAAGGACAGTAGTGACAGATTTTCTTCATTCTCCTTATCTCAGAGCCTGTTCTTCCTACTGTCACTCTTACAGTCACTGGTTGATTTCCTCCCTGACAACCTGGCATGAAGCCTGCATGAGTGTATGATTTTTAGCCAATTGACATCATTCTTTACAAAACACAGTAGCGTGGAAACATGTTATAACAAATTAATGCATCTTCATATACCAAATCTGTTACACACACCTCTGTAATACCCTTGATGGGACAGACCACCAGTTATTTTGAATTTATTAAAATACATCATATGGCATTGACCTCCTATCAATTTGAATTAAAAGCAATATGTTTGGCTGGTCTCTTTATCATCACTCCCTGTATACTTTCATAACAGACCCAGCCACTGGAGGATGACATCGCCCAAGGGATTTCATTTGTCATTCTGATATGTTTGCTAGATGAAATGTACACTGCAGATTCTGAAGAGAACTGGTGCCCTGGTCTACCAAGTTCAGTAACTGAGCCATGCATAGGAATGGAACATTGTCACATGTAGATTAGTATGCTCCTTTAATATGTGATTCAAAGCGTTTAGCAAATAACTGTTTTATTCAATATCACTCAGTGATAATTATTACACTTCAGGAAGGGTGCCTGAATGTCATGTTTTTAAGAGAAATCAGAGGTAGTAACACAAAAAGTACAGCCTCTGCTATGAGGGCAATGATAGTCTCAAGATATGAACTAACCTGAGTTTAACTCTTTCACCAGAGATGACATGGCGTTTGTGACCGAGTCAGCAGCTACCAGTAAATCATTCCTCAGATTTCGCCCATTGGAGTTGGAATTTTGGTGGAACGCCTGTCGTACATCCCCACCAACCCCTGATAGTGAGTCCATAGGGGTACTGGGAGTGCTGCCCCTCCCTCCACCCGGCAATGAACCCATCGTGGGGGATGGCCCACTTCGGGACCGAGGACTGCTGTTTGGTGTTGACCTTGGAGAACCATGATTCTGTTTAGAAGGAACAAATGTTTGGTATGTTAACCACAGACAGTTAATGCTACCTCAAACAAGCTAATATATCAGAGCTGATAACCCATTGCATATTTTGTCCAACTAATCAGTAGTGGGTGGGGGGCGGAGCAAACAGATGTGTTGTGAAGTCCGACAAGACGTATTGATTGATTGAACACTGCACGCCACTCAATCTTTCAAGCATAAGAGAGCAAACATCATTTGGGGGATATAGCACCATGTGATTTTTCATAGCATAAGTGAGAAAAACACATCAGTTTTAAGAGTGATATTACAGGAAAACAATTAATTGCCGTTTGAATGATAATTGAAATGCATCAAATTGTATTGTAATGTGTCTGCCATCAAGTTCAGAGATATAATGCAAACATTTACTAATGCAAATTGAATATATAATCAGTGTATTCTTACACAAATGATTGATCATGGGTAACAATATTTATCTGCACAACAACTTGTTGAGGATGTTACACAGTTGATATTGCATATATTACTGCGCTGAACATGATTCTGGTCCATGACAGTTAATATTGAGAAAGCTAATTAAGACGGGTTGATGATAATGAGATGGTATTAGCATGAGGCAGAGCTAGTGATGGTCACAGACAGGCCATGATGATGTATTAGCATGAGGCAGAGCTAGTGATGGTCACAGACAGGCCATGATGATGTATTAGCATGAGGCAGAGCTAGTGATGGTCACAGACAGGCCATGATGATGTATTAGCATGAGGCAGAGCTAGTCATGGTCACAGACAGGCCATGATGATGTATTAGCATGAGGCAGAGCTAGTGATGGTCACAGACAGGCCATGATGATGTATTAGCATGAGGCAGAGCTAGTGATGGTCACAGACAGGCCATGATGATGTATTAGCATGAGACAGAGCTAGTGATGGTCACAGACAGGCCATGATGATGTATTAGCATGAGGCAGAGCTAGTGATGGTCACAGACAGGCCATGATGATGTATTAGCATGAGGCAGAGCTAGTGATGGTCACAGACAGGCCATGATGATGTAGTAGCATGAGGCAGAGCTAGTGATGGTCTAGACAGGCCATGATGATGTATTAGCATGAGGCAGAGCTAGTGATGGTCACAGACAGGCCATGATGATGTATTAGCATGAGGCAGAGCTAGTGATGGTCACAGACAGGCCATGATGATGTATTAGCATGAGGCAGAGCTAGTGATGGTCACAGACAGGCCATGATGATGTATTAGCATGAGGCAGAGCTAGTGATGGTCACAGACAGGCCATGATGATGTATTAGCATGAGGCAGAGCTAGTGATGGTCACAGACAGGCCATGATGATGTATTAGCATGAGGCAGAGCTAGTCATGGTCACAGACAGGCCATGATGATGTATTAGCATGAGGCAGAGCTAGTGATGGTCACAGACAGGCCATGATGATGTATTAGCATGAGGCAGAGCTATGATGTATTAGCATGTAGTGATGGTCACAGACAGGCCATGATGATGTATTAGCATGAGGCAGAGCTAGTGATGGTCACAGACAGGCCATGATGATGTATTAGCATGAGGCAGAGCTAGTGATGGTCACAGACAGGCCATGATGATGTATTAGCATGAGGCAGAGCTAGTGATGGTCACAGACAGGCCATGATGATGTATTAGCATGAGGCAGAGCTAGTGATGGTCACAGACAGGCCATGATGATGTATTAGCATGAGGCAGAGCTAGTGATGGTCACAGACAGGCCATGATGATGTATTAGCATGAGGCAGAGCTAGTGATGGTCACAGACAGGCCATGATGATGTATTAGCATGAGGCAGAGCTAGTGATGGTCACAGACAGGCCATGATGATGTATTAGCATGAGGCAGAGCTAGTGATGGTCACAGACAGGCCATGATGATGTATTAGCATGAGGCAGAGCTAGTGATGGTCACAGACAGGCCATGATGATGTATTAGCATGAGGCAGAGCTAGTGATGGTCACAGACAGGCCATGATGATGTATTAGCATGAGGCAGAGCTAGTGATGGTCACAGACAGGCCATGATGATGTATTAGCATGAGGCAGAGCTAGTCATGGTCACAGACAGGCCATGATGATGTATTAGCATGAGGCAGAGCTAGTGATGGTCACAGACAGGCCATGATGATGTATTAGCATGAGGCAGAGCTAGTGATGGTCACAGACAGGCCATGATGATGTATTAGCATGAGGCAGAGCTAGTGATGGTCACAGACAGGCCATGATGATGAACAAACACATACAAACAGATGAACAAAGAGCTAGCACATCCTGCAGGATAAGATCATCACCTCCCAGCACATCCTGCAGGATAAGATCATCACCTCCCTGACATGTAAGAGTTTATACTACCAGAATCAACAAGTTTCTTCAACTCAACTGACCGAGTCATTAACAATTATCAATTAGCACCAGTGGACTCTTATAACTCACTACCATGACAAGAAAGTGACATATTATTAACATTTACATATATTCTCACACAAGTCTGATCTATGGGTTTATCTATCATAACCTCGGCTATGTGGCTAGCTATGTTGCTTCATGATAGTTACTAAAGTCCTCTCAGTTTTGAAGTTGATACTCCAGGATGGAGGCTGATCCCAATGTGTGAAAATAGAGGTCATCCAACTCGATAACTGGGAGCGCGAACACGTACAACTGGGAGAACAAATTTCTAGACCTGGAAGATGAAAATCACAAAACTGGGAGAACAGACTCTTAGAACCGTGAACACACTTCTGGAACTGGGAGAACAAACTCCTAAAAATGGGAGAATAAACTCATACAACTGGGAGAACAAACTCATAGAACTGAGAGAACAAACTCACAGAACTA
This sequence comes from Hanleya hanleyi, assembly GCA_036873755.1. Classification (NCBI taxonomy): domain Eukaryota; kingdom Metazoa; phylum Mollusca; class Polyplacophora; order Lepidopleurida; family Hanleyidae; genus Hanleya; species Hanleya hanleyi. The sequence goes on from JAVTVY010027101.1 coordinate 33,153, forward strand.
GAAGATGAAACTCCTAGAACTGGGAGAACAAACTATTAGAGCTAGGAGAAGAAACTCCTAAAACTGGGTGAAAAAATCCTTGAACTGGGAGAACAAACTCATAGAACTGAGAGAACAAACTCATAGAACTGGGAGAACAAACTCCTAGACCTGGGACAACAAACTCATAAAATAGGGAGAACAAACTCATAGAACTGGGAGAACAAACTTCTAGAACTGGGAGAACAAACACCTGGAACTGGGAGCTCAAACTCATTGAACCTCAGTAACAAACTCCTAGAACTGAGAGCTCAAACTCATTGAACTTCGAGAACAAACTTCTAGAACTGGGAGCTCAAACTCATACAACTAGGAGAACAAACTTCTAGAACTGAGAGAGCAAACTCCTAGAACTGGGAGAACAAACTCATACAACTGGGAGAACAAACTCCTAGAAATGGGAAATCAAACTCTTAGAAATGGGAGATCAAACCCAGGAGAAAAAACTCTTAGAACTGGGAGAACTCTTAAAACTGGGAGAACAAACTCTTAGAACTGGGAGAACAAACTCCTAGAACCGGGAGAACAAACTTCTAGAACTGGGAGAACAAACACCTGAAACTGGTAGCTCAAACTCAATGAACCTCAGGAACAAACTCCTAGAACTGGGAGCTCAAACTAAAAAAACTGAGAGAACAAACTTCTAGAAATAGGAGAAAAAACTCATAGAACTGGGAGGACAAACTACAAGAAATGGGAAATCAAACTCATAGAACTGGGAGAGCAAACTCCTAGAACTGGGAGAACAAACTCATACAACTGGGAGAACAAATTTATAGAACTGGGAGAACAAACTCATAGAACTGGGAGGACGAACACATAAAACTTGGAGAGTAAACTCATAGAACTGAGAGAACAAATTCATAGAACTGTGAGGACGAACACCTAGAACTGGGAGATGAAACTCCTAGAACTGGGAGAACAAATTTCTAGAACTGAGAATGAACTCCTTGAAGTGGGAAATGAAACTACTAGAACTGGGAGAACAAACTCATAGAACTTGGAGAGCAAACTCAAAGGACTGGGAGAACAAAATCATAGAACTGGGAGAATGAACACCTAGAACTGGGAGACAGAGAACTAAAGATGAAACTCCTAGAACTGGGAGAACAAACACCTGGAACTGGGAGCTCAAACTCATTGAACCTCAGTAACAAACTCCTAGAACTGAGAGCTCAAACTCATTGAACTTCGAGAACAAACTTCTAGAACTGGGAGCTCAAACTCATACAACTAGGAGAACAAACTTCTAGAACTGAGAGAGCAAACTCCTAGAACTGGGAGAACAAACTCATACAACTGGGAGAACAAACTCCTAGAAATGGGAAATCAAACTCTTAGAAATGGGAGATCAAACCCAGGAGAAAAAACTCTTAGAACTGGGAGAACTCTTAAAACTGGAAGAACAAACTCTTAGAACTGGGAGAACAAACTCCTAGAACTGGGAGAACAAACTTCTAGAACTGGGAGAACAAACACCTGAAACTGGTAGCTCAAACTCAATGAACCTCAGGAACAAACTCCTAGAACTGGGAGCTCAAACTAAAAAAACTGAGAGAACAAACTTCTAGAATTAGGAGAAATACGAAGCTGCGCATCTGAAAACCCCTCGGCTCTGGGCGCCAGCCATTCATAATGTATTCAATTTGAAGCAAGACTTCAGGAACACCAAGCAGTCAAGTGACAAATATACAGATTATGAAAAATTTTGCCATTAGAAATGGCCTCGAACATTTCCGTCCAATCAGAGAAACCGGTATTCATTACATAATTCTGTTGATGCATCGATGATGTATACCAAATTTTACATGGAGCATTTGAAAATTATCAGAGATAGAGATCATTAATGATTTCGCATAAATTAAAGATGGCCGCCCATCTTTCCCACCACTCAGAGAAACTGATGTGGTTATTCATTGCAAGTCTCTTGATACATGGATGCTGTATACCAAGTTTCATATAGAACACTGAAATGGTATCAAAGATATACATCATTAAAGATTTTGCATAAATTAAAGATGGCCACCAAGGTTTCCGCCCAATCAGAAATGCCAGAACTGTCTATTGATACATCGATGATGTATACCAAATTTTACATCGAGCACTCGAACGGTATCAGAGATAGAGATCATTAATGATTTCGCATAAATTAAAGATGGCCGCCCATCCTTCCCGCCACTCAGAGGAACTGATGTGGTTATTCATTGCAAGTCTCTTGATACATCGATGCTGTATACCAAGTTTTATATAGAACACTGAAATGGTATCAAAGATATACATCATTAAAGGTTTTACATAAATTAAAGATGGCCACCAAGGTTTCCGCCCAATCAGAAATGCCAGAACTGTCATTTATCGTAAGTCTATTGATGCATCGATGATATATACCAAATTTTACATCGAGCACTCGAACGGTATCAGAGATAGAGATCATTCATGATTTTGCATAAATTAAAGATGGCCGCCCATCCTTCCGGCCACTCAGAGGAACTGATGTGGTTATACATTGCAGGTCTCTTGATACATCGTTGCTGTATACCAAGTTTCGTATAGAACACTTGAATGGTATCAGAGATATATATCATTAAAGATTTTGCATAAATTAAAGATGGCCGCTAAGGTTTTCACCGAATCAGGGAAACTGGTTTGGTCATTCCTTTGAAGTTTCTTGATGCATCGATGATCTATACCAAGTTTCACACTGAACAGAGAAATGGTACCTAAGATACACAAGATTAATGATTTCGCATAAATTAAATATGGCCGCCAAAGTTTCCAGATTCAATAGGGTTCTGGGTCATGAGCATATGGATGTGCAGTGCAAGTTTGGTGTTCCTAGGGTAAGTCGTTCTGAAGATATCTTGGTAACAAGCAAGCTGTGATGGTTTCGCATAAATTAAATATGGCCGCCAAAGTTTCCAACCAATCAGGTCCAGATTCAATAGGGTTCTGGGTCATGAGCATATGGATGTGCAGTGCAAGTTTGGGGTGCCTAGGGTAAGTCGTTCTAAAGATATCTTGGTAACAAGAAAGCTGTGATGGTTTCGCATAAATTAAAGATGGCTGCCAAAGTTTCCAACCAATCAGGTCCAGATTCAATAGGGTTCTGGGTCACGAGCATACGGATGTGCACTGCAAGTTTGGTGTGCCTAGGGTAAGTCGTTCTAAAGATATCTTGGTAACGAGAAAGGTGTGACGGACAGACGGACGGACGGACAGACGGACAGACGGACAGACGTACATGACGACGACAATACCCTTCGGCCACATTTTGGCCGAGGGGTAAAAACTCATAAAACTGGGAGGACAAACTACAAGAAATGGGAAATCAAACTCATAGAACTGGGAGAGCAAACTCCTAGAACTGGGAGAACAAACTCATACAACTGGGAGAACAAATTTATAGAACTGGGAGAACAAACTCATAGAACTGGGAGGACGAACACATAAAACTTGGAGAGTAAACTCATAGAACTGAGAGAACAAATTCATAGAACTGTGAGGACGAACACCTAGAACTGGGAGATGAAACTCATAGAACTGGGAGAACAAATTTCTAGAACTGAGAATGAACTCCTTGAAGTGGGAAATGAAACTACTAGAACTGGGAGAACAAACTCATAGAACTTGGAGAGCAAACTCAAAGGACTGGGAGAACAAAATCATAGAACTGGGAGAATGAACACCTAGAACTGGGAGACAGAGAACTAAAGATGAAACTCCTAGAACTGAGAGAACAAACACCTGGAACTGGGAGCTCAAACTCATTGAACCTCAGTAACAAACTCCTAGAACTGAGAGCTCAAACTCATTGAACTTCGAGAACAAACTTCTAGAACTGGGAGCTCAAACTCATACAACTAGGAGAACAAACTTCTAGAACTGAGAGAGCAAACTCCTAGAACTGGGAGAACAAACTCATACAACTGGGTTCTGGGTCACGAGCATACGGATGTGCACTGCAAGTTTGGTGTGCCTAGGGTAAGTCGTTCTAAAGATATCTTGGTAACGAGAAAGGTGTGACGGACAGACGGACGGACGGACAGACGGACAGACGGACAGACGTACATGACGACGACAATACCCTTCGGCCACATTTTGGCCGAGGGGTAAAAACTCATAAAACTGGGAGGACAAACTACAAGAAATGGGAAATCAAACTCATAGAACTGGGAGAGCAAACTCCTAGAACTGGGAGAACAAACTCATACAACTGGGAGAACAAATTTATAGAACTGGGAGAACAAACTCATAGAACTGGGAGGACGAACACATACAACTTGGAGAGTAAACTCATAGAACTGAGAGAACAAATTCATAGAACTGTGAGGACGAACACCTAGAACTGGGAGATGAAACTCCTAGAACTGGGAGAACAAATTTCTAGAACTGAGAATGAACTCCTTGAAGTGGGAAATGAAACTACTAGAACTGGGAGAACGAACTCATAGAACTTGGAGAGCAAACTCAAAGGACTGGGAGAACAAAATCATAGAACTGGGAGAATGAACACCTAGAACTGGGAGACAGAGAACTAAAGATGAAACTCCTAGAACTGGGAGAACAAACACCTGGAACTGGGAGCTCAAACTCATTGAACCTCAGTAACAAACTCCTAGAACTGAGAGCTCAAACTCATTGAACTTCGAGAACAAACTTCTAGAACTGGGAGCTCAAACTCATACAACTAGGAGAACAAACTTCTAGAACTGAGAGAGCAAACTCCTAGAACTGGGAGAACAAACTCATACAACTGGGAGAACAAACTCCTAGAAATGGGAAATCAAACTCTTAGAAATGGGAGATCAAACCCAGGAGAAAAAACTCTTAGAACTGGGAGAACTCTTAAAACTGGGAGAACAAACTCTTAGAACTGGGAGAACAAACTCCTAGAACTGGGAGAACAAACTTCTAGAACTGGGAGAACAAACACCTGAAACTGGTAGCTCAAACTCAATGAACCTCAGGAACAAACTCCTAGAACTGGGAGCTCAAACTAAAACATGAAGCTGCGCTATCGAAACCCCTCGGCTCTGAACCCCAGCTATTATAATGTAAGGGTGTCTCTACCAATTGATTGGCTTGTGGGAAGAAATATTTACCCCTGGTATTGTAAGTGTACTTTCTTTGAAAAAAAAAGAAAAGTTTTCCTCCCCTTAAATTAATTTGTTTCTGGAATAAATTGAAAGAGCTGTATCGGTGTCTCACCAAAACAACAGTACACATGGCTAGATAAATACAGTACATGTATACTAAATGGGACATGTATGTCATTTTCAAAAGAGATTTGCAAGCATTCTTTGCATTGTCTAAGAAAATAAATCAATAAATCAGTCATCCAATCAATAAATAAATGTGATAGTATACTAACATGATATAGAAATAATATGGGGGATTTTGTTAGACAAGGGGCATACTTTCTGACACGACTCATTTTTGATAGGCATCTAGTGTCATTTTCAAAACAGATTTGCAGGCATTCTTCGCATTGTGTAAGAGAATAAATCAATAAATCAGTCATCCAATCAATAAATAAATGTGATAGTATACAAACATGATATAGAAATTATATGCAAACTTAACATAGGAATTAGTGGATTTTATTAGACAAGGGGCATAACTCTGCAAAATACTTTCTGACACGACTCATTTTCGATAGGCATCTAGTTCAGGTCAAGAGAAACAATTGTATCACGTTATGATGTTGTATATGGAACGGTTCTGAAATTATCATAAATGGATTTTTATTTGTAAAAAGGGGCATAACTCTCCAAAATATTGTCCGAGATGACTCCTTTTCGATAGGCTTCTGATTTACGTGAAGATAAATAGATGTAACAAGTTTGGTTGCCATGCATGAAATGGTTCTGTAGATATCGCGGTAACGGATTTTATTAGACAAGGGGCATAACTCTGCAAAATACTTTCTGACACGACTCATTTTCGATAGGCATCTAGTTTAGGTCAAGAGAAACAACTGTATCACGTTAGGATGTTGTATATGGAACAGTTCTGAAATTATCACAATAACAAATCATAAATGGATTTTTATTTGTAAAAAGGGGCATAACTCTGCAAAATATTGTCCGAGATGACTCATTTTCGATAGGCTTCTGATTTACGTGAAGATAAATAGATGTAACAAGTTTGGTTGCCATGCATGAAACGGTTCTTTAGATATCGCGGTAACAGACGGACGGACGTACGTACGGACAGCCGTACATGATGACGACAATACCCCTAGGCCAAATTTGGCCGAGGGGTAAAAACTGAGAGAATAAACTTCTAGAATTAGGAGAAAAAACTCATAGAACTGGGAGGACAAACTACAAGAAATGGGAAATCAAACTCATAGAACTGGGAGAGCAAACTCCTAGAACTGGAAGAACAAACTCATACAACTGGGAGAACAAATTTATAGAACTGGGAGAACAAACTCATAGAACTGGGAGGACGAACACATAAAACTTGGAGAGTAAACTCATAGAACTGAGAGAACAAATTCATAGAACTGTGAGGACGAACACCTAGAACTGGGAGATGAAACTCATAGAACTGGGAGAACAAATTTCTAGAACTGAGAATGAACTCCTTGAAGTGGGAAATGAAACTACTAGAACTGGGAGAACAAACTCATAGAACTTGGAGAGCAAACTCAAAGGACTGGGAGAACAAAATCATAGAACTGGGAGAATGAACACCTAGAACTGGGAGACAGAGAACTAAAGATGAAACTCCTAGAACTGGGAGAACAAACACCTGGAACTGGGAGCTCAAACTCAATGAACCTCAGGAACAAACTCCTAGAACTGGGAGCTCAAACTCATAAAACTGGGAGAACAAACTACAAGAAATGGGAAATCAAACTCATAGAACTGGGAGAGCAAACTCCTAGAACTGGGAGAACAAACTCATACAACCGGGAGAACAAATTTATGGAACTGGGAGAACAAACTCATAGAACTGGGAGGACGAACACATGAAACTTGGAGAGCAAACTCATAGAACTGAGAGAACAAACTCATAGAACTGTGAGGACGAACTCCTAGAACTGGGAGATGAAACTCCTAGAACTGGGAGAACAAATTTCTAGAACTGAGAATGAACTCCTAGAAGTGGGAGATGAAACTACTAAAACTGGGAGAACAAACTCATAGAACTTGGAGAGCAAACTCAAAGGACTGGGAGAACAAAATCATAGAACTGGGAGAACCAACTCATGGAACTGGGAGAACCAACTCATAGAACAGGGAGAAAAACTCCTAGAACTGGGAGAACAAACTCTTGGAACTTGGAGAATGAACACATAGAACTGGGAGTCCTAGAACTAAAGATGAAACTCCTAAAACTGGGAGAACTAACTTCTAGAACTGGAAGAACAAACTCCTAGAACTGGGAGAACAAACTCCTAAAAATGGGAAATTAAACTCATAGAACTGGGAGAACAAACTTCTAGAACTGGGAGATCAAACTCCTAGAACTGGGAGAACAAACTCTTAGAACTGGGAGAACAAATGCCTAGAACTGGGAGCTTAAAATCATTGAACTTGGAGAACAAACTTCTAAAACTGGGAGCTCAAACTCCTACAACTGGGAGAACAAACTCCTAGAACTGGGAGAACAAACTCCTAGAACTGGGAGAACAAACTCCTAGAACTGGGAGATCAAACTCCTAGAACTGGGAGAACAAACTCTTAGAACTGGGAGAACAAATGCCTAGAACTGGGAGCTTAAAATCATTGAACTTGGAGAACAAACTTCTAAAACTGGGAGATCAAACTCCTAGAACTGGGAGAACGAACTCTTGGAACTTGGAGAATGAACACATAGAACTGGGAGTCCTAGAACTAAAGATGAAACTCCTAGAACTGGGAGAACTAACTTCTAGAACTGGAAGAACAAACTCCTAGAACTGGGAGAACAAACTCCTAGAAATGTAATTAAACTGAACTGGGAGAACAAACCCTAGAACTGGGAGATCAAACTCCTAGAACTGGGAGAACAAACTCTTAGAACTGGGAGAACAAATGCCTAGAACTGGGAGCTTAAAATCATTGAACTTGGAGAACAAACTTCTAAAACTGGGAGATCAAACTCCTAGAACTGGGAGAACGAACTCTTGGAACTTGGAGAATGAACACATAGAACTGGGAGTCCTAGAACTAAAGATGAAACTCCTAGAACTAACTTCTAGAACTGGAAGAACAAACTCTAGAACTGGGAGAACAAACTCTAAAACTGGGAGAAATTAAACTGGGAAACAAACTCCTAGAACTGGGAGAACAAACTTCTAGAACTGGGAGATCAAACTCCTAGAACTGGGAGAACAAACTCTTAGAACTGGGAGAACAAATGCCTAGAACTGGGAGCTTAAAATCATTGAACTTGGAGAACAAACTTCTAAAACTGGGAGCTCAAACTCCACAACTGGGAGAACAAACTCCTAGAACTGGGAGATCAAACTCCTAGAACTGGGAGAACAAACTCCTAGAACTGGGAGAACAACTGCCTAGAACTGGGAGCTTAAAATCATTGAACTTGGAGAACAAACTTCTAAAACTGGGAGATCAAACTCCTAGAACTGGGAGAACGAACTCTTGGAACTTGGAGAATGAACACATAGAACTGGGAGTCCTAGAACTAAAGATGAAACTCCTAGAACTAACTTCTAGAACTGGAAGAACAAACTCCTAGAACTGGGAGAATAAACTCCTAGAAATGGGAAATTAAACTCATGGGAGAACAAACTTCTAGAACTGGGAGAACAAACACCTGGAACTGGGAGCTCAAACTCATTGAACCTCAGTAACAAACTCCTAGAACTGAGAGCTCAAACTCATTGAACTTCGAGAACAAACTTCTAGAACTGGGAGCTCAAACTCATACAACTAGGAGAACAAACTTCTAGAACTGAGAGAGCAAACTCCTAGAACTGGGAGAACAAACTCATACAACTGGGAGAACAAACTCCTAGAAATGGGAAATCAAACTCTTAGAAATGGGAGATCAAACCCAGGAGAAAAAACTCTTAGAACTGGGAGAACTCTTAAAACTGGGAGAACAAACTCTTAGAACTGGGAGAACAAACTCCTAGAACTGGGAGAACAAACTTCTAGAACTGGGAGAACAAACACCTGAAACTGGTAGCTCAAACTCAATGAACCTCAGGAACAAACTCCTAGAACTGGGAGCTCAAACTAAAACATGAAGCTGCGCTATCGAAACCCCTCGGCTCTGAACCCCAGCTATTATAATGTAAGGGTGTCTCTACCAATTGATTGGCTTGTGGGAAGAAATATTTACCCCTGGTATTGTAAGTGTACTTTCTTTGGAAAAAAAGAAAAGTTTTCCTCCCCTTAAATTAATTTGTTTCTGGAATAAATTGAAAGAGCTGTATCGGTGTCTCACCAAAACAACAGTACACATGGCTAGATAAATACAGTACATGTATACTAAATGGGACATGTATGTCATTTTCAAAAGAGATTTGCAAGCATTCTTTGCATTGTCTAAGAAAATAAATCAATAAATCAGTCATCCAATCAATAAATAAATGTGATAGTATACTAACATGATATAGAAATAATATGCAAACTTAACATAGGAATTAGTGGATTTTGTTAGACAAGGGGCATACTTTCTGACACGACTCATTTTTGATAGGCATCTAGTGTCATTTTCAAAACAGATTTGCAGGCATTCTTCGCATTGTGTAAGAGAATAAATCAATAAATCAGTCATCCAATCAATAAATAAATGTGATAGTATACAAACATGATATAGAAATTATATGCAAACTTAACATAGGAATTAGTGGATTTTATTAGACAAGGGGCATAACTCTGCAAAATACTTTCTGACACGACTCATTTTCGATAGGCATCTAGTTCAGGTCAAGAGAAACAATGCGGGAGTTGCACAATACAGGGTTCCGGCCTCGGCCGCTAGGATCGCCTTTGTTTTCATTTCCGTTTCATACCACTTCTATCGTCTGCTAAGCACTGAGCTTGTCTTTCAGGGCAGGTTAGAAAGCTCCATTCCCGCTGAGATCTAACAGCTGTACGCATGCTGGCATGAATACACATTTAAACCCATTGTCCGCTAATGCCAACGTCGCGGTATTTATTGACTTTAGCGGAGTTCAAATGACAACTACCTGCATGATATCTCGCGACATAGGGTTTGCTTACCTACGGGAATTCCTTGAATGTTTCCAAAATATAAACGACCCGGAACGGAAACGTTTATGCTATTTCAATCATCCCGCGGGCCGGTTTTATATTCGGCATATTTGTCTTTCACCATTGCTAACAATATGGAGGCACAATCGAATAAACTACGACAGGTTTCTATCGATTATATCAAGTATTGAACTTAAAACCATATAAATCAACCACATACTTAAAGCAAACACGCAGTAGCTGCAATTTTCATATCTATTTCCATGTCGGCTGCTTTTTCTCGATAAACTGGAAATGTCGTTCGCCGCGATCCTGACGATTGGGCGGTGGTTATTACGGAGAGTTTTCGCCCGCTACGCGTCCAAGCGAAACGACCGGCCAGCCAACTCAGCTGTGCCAAGCAGACGACTGAAGTGGTATGAAACGGAAATGAAAACAAAGGCGATCCTAGCGGCCGAGGCCGGAACCCTGTATTGTGCAACTCCCGCATTGTATCACGTTATGATGTTGTATATGGAACGGTTCTGAAATTATCATAAATGGATTTTTATTTGTAAAAAGGGGCATAACTCTCCAAAATATTGTCCGAGATGACTCCTTTTCGATAGGCTTCTGATTTACGTGAAGATAAATAGATGTAACAAGTTTGGTTGCCATGCATGAAATGGTTCTGTAGATATCGCGGTAACGGATTTTATTAGACAAGGGGCATAACTCTGCAAAATACTTTCTGACATGACTCATTTTCGATAGGCATCTAGTTTAGGTCAAGAGAAACAACTGTATCACGTTAGGATGTTGTATATGGAACAGTTCTGAAATTATCACAATAACAAATCATAAATGGATTTTTATTTGTAAAAAAGGGGCATAACTCTGCAAAATATTGTCCGAGATGACTCATTTTCGATAGGCTTCTGATTTACGTGAAGATAAATAGATGTAACAAGTTTGGTTGCCATGCATGAAACGGTTCTTTAGATATCGCGGTAACAGACGGACGGACGTACGTACGGACAGCCGTACATGATGACGACAATACCCCTAGGCCAAATTTGGCCGAGGGGTAAAAACTGAGAGAACAAACTTCTAGAATTAGGAGAAAAAACTCATAGAACTGGGAGGACAAACTACAAGAAATGGGAAATCAAACTCATAGAACTGGGAGAGCAAACTCCTAGAACTGGAAGAACAAACTCATACAACTGGGAGAACAAATTTATAGAACTGGGAGAACAAACTCATAGAACTGGGAGGACGAACACATAAAACTTGGAGAGTAAACTCATAGAACTGAGAGAACAAATTCATAGAACTGTGAGGACGAACACCTAGAACTGGGAGATGAAACTCCTAGAACTGGGAGAACAAATTTCTAGAACTGGGAGAACAAATTTCTAGAACTGAGAATGAACTCCTTGAAGTGGGAAATGAAACTACTAGAACTGGGAGAACAAACTCATAGAACTTGGAGAGCAAACTCAAAGGACTGGGAGAACAAAATCATAGAACTGGGAGAATGAACACCTAGAACTGGGAGACAGAGAACTAAAGATGAAACTCCTAGAACTGGGAGAACAAACACCTGGAACTGGGAGCTCAAACTCAATGAACCTCAGGAACAAACTCCTAGAACTGAGAGCTCAAACTCATAAAACTGGGAGAACAAACTACAAGAAATGGGAAATCAAACTCATAGAACTGGGAGAGCAAACTCCTAGAACTGGGAGAACAAACTCATACAACCGGGAGAACAAATTTATGGAACTGGGAGAACAAACTCATAGAACTGGGAGGACGAACACATGAAACTTGGAGAGCAAACTCATAGAACTGAGAGAACAAACTCATAGAACTGTGAGGACGAACTCCTAGAACTGGGAGATGAAACTCCTAGAACTGGGAGAACAAATTTCTAGAACTGAGAATGAACTCCTAGAAGTGGGAGATGAAACTACTAAAACTGGGAGAACAAACTCATAGAACTTGGAGAGCAAACTCAAAGGACTGGGAGAACAAAATCATAGAACTGGGAGAACCAACTCATGGAACTGGGAGAACCAACTCATAGAACAGGGAGAAAAACTCCTAGAACTGGGAGAACAAACTCTTGGAACTTGGAGAATGAACACATAGAACTGGGAGTCCTAAAACTAAAGATGAAACTCCTAAAACTGGGAGAACTAACTTCTAGAACTGGAAGAACAAACTCCTAGAACTGGGTGAACAAACTCCTAAAAATGGGAAATTAAACTCATAGAACTGGGAGAACAAACTTCTAGAACTGGGAGATCAAACTCCTAGAACTGGGAGAACAAACTCTTAGAACTGGGAGAACAAATGCCTAGAACTGGGAGCTTAAAATCATTGAACTTGGAGAACAAACTTCTAAAACTGGGAGCTCAAACTCCTACAACTGGGAGAACAAACTCCTACAACTGGGAGAACTAACTTCTAGAACTGGAAGAACAAACTCCTAGAACTGGGAGAACAAACTCCTAGAAATGGGAAATTAAACTCATAGAACTGGGAGAACAAATTTCTACAACTGGGAGATCAAACTCCTAGAACTGGGAGAACAAACTCTTAGAACTGGGAGAACAAATGCCTAGAACTGGGAGCTTAAAATCATTGAACTTGGAGAACAAACTTCTAAAACTGGGAGATCAAACTCCTAGAACTGGGAGAACGAACTCTTGGAACTTGGAGAATGAACACATAGAACTGGGAGTCCTAGAACTAAAGATGAAACTCCTAGAACTGGGAGAACTAACTTCTAGAACTGGAAGAACAAACTGCTAGAACTTGGAGAACAAACTTCTAAAACTGGGAGCTCAAACTCCTACAACTGGGAGAACAAACTCCTAGAACTGGGAGAACAAACTCCTAGAACTGGGAGATCAAACTCCTAGAACTGGGAGAACAAACTCTTAGAACTGGGAGAACAAATGCCTAGAACTGGGAGCTTAAAATCATTGAACTTGGAGAACAAACTTCTAAAACTGGGAGATCAAACTCCTAGAACTGGGAGAACGAACTCTTGGAACTTGGAGAATGAACACATAGAACTGGGAGTCCTAGAACTAAAGATGAAACTCCTAGAACTAACTTCTAGAACTGGAAGAACAAACTCCTAGAACTGGGAGAATAAACTCCTAGAAATGGGAAATTAAACTCATAGAACTGGGAGAACAAACTTCTAGAACTGGGAGATCAAACTCCTAGAACTGGGAGAACAAACTCTTAGAACTGGGAGAACAAATGCCTAGGACTGGGAGCTTAAAATCATTGAACTTGGAGAACAAACTTCTAAAACTGGGAGCTCAAACTCCTACAACTGGGAGAACAAACTCCTAGAACTGGGAGATCAAACTCCTAGAACTGGGAGAACAAACTCCTAGAACTGGGAGAACAACTGCCTAGAACTGGGAGCTTAAAATCATTGAACTTGGAGAAAAAACTTCTAAAACTGGGAGATCAAACTTCCCCTGAGAGAGCTGATGATGTGATTATGCAGGGTGAAGCAGAAGCATGTGAGTAAGGATAGCTTACAGGTGATACCTTGAGGAGTTTCATTAGACTTTCCAGCTGAACCATCAACTCTTTACGACTCTCCTGTAATGCCTGCATACGAGATTCTAACTCGTCTTTACGCTGGCGTAGTAATCTCAGTTCTGCCAGTAAGGTGGGATTATATTCTGCTGCACTACTTGTCTTGGCATGGGCCTCCTGCTCAACTCGTAATCTCTGAATTTCTTTCATTATTTCCCTGGTGATGGAATGAGGAAAAGTATTAAAGTTTCTAGTATCTAAGAATTAGAAAATTGTTTGTAACACACATTAACTTAAAATATGTTCAGATATAAATATTAAATTAGGTTGGTGTGAATGTCGTATCTATGAACAAAGGGATTTAATAAAGTGTGTCCAATGTATCCTTCATAACTTAAATGAACTATTGTGTGGCACCTACCATTCCTGTTATCACTACAGAACACCACCTTTGCCAGGTCAATAAGAACATGGAATCACTATAAAGAACACTTTTTGAGACACTTTTTCATCACTAAGGATACTTTACTAACACTAAGGGGCCATTCAAGTATTACGTATACAGAAAAAAAATGATTTTCTGACCCCCTCCCCCTCCCATACACAAAATTTAAGCCAGCGTAGATAGGAAAATATCCACATTTTTAGACTCCTCCCCCCCCGCACTCGCTGCATACGTAATACTTGAATGCCCCCTAAGGACACTTCACATGGACACAATTATAGCCATTAAAGGGGTTACTTCATCCCCACTAATTAAGGACATTTTATCACTGCTAAAGATATCTAAGGAAACTATCATCACAATGCCACTTCTCTAAGGACACTACCATCACAATGACACTTTTCTAGAGACACTATCACCTTAATGAAACTTCCATAAAGGACATTATTACCACAATGACAATTCTCTAATTAAACTATCATCACAATGGCACTATTTAAGGACACGGTTGTCACAATGACCCTTCTCTAGGACCACTATGACCTCAATGAAACTTCTTTAAGGACACTATCTGTCACCATGACACATATCTAAGGACACTATCATCACAAGGACACTTCTGTAGGGCCACTATCACCTTAATCATATGAAACTTTCCTAAGGATATGATCACCAAAATGATACTTCTCTAAGGACACTATCATCACAATGACACTTATCTAAAGACACTATCCTTACAATGACACTTCTATAAGGACACTATCATCACAAAAAACACTTCTCTAAGGACACTATCATCAGTGACATTTGTCCAAGGACACTATCATCAAAATGGCACTTCCCTAAGGACACTATCATCACAATGACATTTATTTAAGGACACTATTATCATACTGACATTTCTCCAAGGATACTATGACCACAATGGCACTTCTTTTAATGACACTATCATCAAAACGACACTTCTCTAAGGACACTATTATCACAATGACATTTCTCTAAGGACAGTATCATCATATCTCCCTTCTCTAAAGACACTACCACCAGTAAGAACAGCGGCAGAAACTATTAAGAACACTTCACCACTAACGATACTTTATAAACACCAAAAATGCATACAGCTAGAACTTGGGTGCCTTGCATGCTCCATTTTCTCATGTCTCTCTTTAATATTACTAAAATAAAAATAAAAATCTTACCTGTTTTTGGATTCCAGCTGGGCAATAAGGTCTCTTTGGGCTTTATTGGAATCAAGACAGAAATTAAGCTCTGTTGGACTTCTAGCCTGAAAGAACAATCAAACACACGGTACTTGAGAATATATTCAATTCTGCTAATCATGACATGCCAGTCAGAATATGTGCTAAATCTTTTGGGGGCCAACAATGTAAATAAATATTCTTTGGTATACCACTGTAATTAGTCAACATGAATTGCAGGCAAGCACCTAAAAGGTGCATGGACCCCTCAGCCTGTTTTTTTTAGTAAAGTAGGATCAGGGCTGCATCTAGAGCCAATTTAGTTTCGGAAAACATATGGGTGCCCAAAACTCAAAAGAAACAAAAAACGAAAGTGTTGTTGTTGTTCAATTTTGAAAGGATTTCTGAAGGAAATACTAGAAAAAGCCCCTAGGATCCTCAATATCGATCCTATTGCATAGCTGGGTATTGAATTTCATGTTAATAAACCTCTGTTTTGGGAGTGATCACAGGCTATTTGCGCCGAAATTCACTTACAAAAATTGGACCCTCAATAATGAATAACGAAAAGGAAATGGGAGTTTGGGATCGGAACCTGCAAAAAAATCCCTGGACACCGTATAAAACAGATATAGGTTTCACGCGAGTGGTGTGCTGGGATTACAGCATGCAAGAAAGTGTAGCTTTATCGGTGGCAATTTATGCATTGCACAAGTGTGATTTAGTAAACACACTGATTGACATAGGCCCACCCTTATCATTAGGGGGGGGGGGGGCATAAACTCCAGGTATGCAAACTGGTTCAAAATTGCCCAGAGTCAGGCTAAAAATGGGCTCTCCTAATCACTCGTTTGAAATAATTTCCAAGGTACAGTAACATGTTTGGTGACAAAAATTGATAAAAATGTTGCACCAGTTAAATGTGTGGACACAAATATGGTTCATGCAAAAGTTTTAGGATAAAACATATGATGTAGAATAGAATAATTTAATAGCAAAATTAAAGAAAATTGTTGTCCTTCATTCAATGAGAATCTTCCTTGTATCAGGGAACCTTCAAAATTCACAATGAAACATGCAACCAACGGTTCCCGATGGGCATAGATAACAGTGCAAAAGCTAAGCCATCAATAAATAATAAAAAAAATCATGAAATAATTATAACCATGTGAAAATCTAATCATTTCATCAGTCAACATTCAGGAAGCTCTCACCAAAGTTTGGTCAGGCCCGACTTGATAGATCTACAGATATTCAGCGGACAAGAACATGTTGATGGGCATAGATAACAGTGCAAAAGCTGAGCCATCAATAAATAATAAAAAATAATAATTAAAAATCATGAAATCATCATAGCCACCTGAAAATCTAATCATTTCATCAGTCAACATTCAGGAAGCTCTCACCAAAGTTTGGTCGGGCCCGACTTCATAGATCTGCAGATATTCAGCGGACAAGAACATGTTGACGGACGGACGCCAGGACGGACGCTAGGACGGACGGACGTACGTACATGGCAACGACAAGACCCCACAGCCCTATGGGCTGAGGGGTAACAATCAATTAACGGAGTACATACATATAAGACTGGGTGAACAGCCAATCTCACATCCATCAATGCACACACTCTCCACAAATGAACCACATTTCAATTGTAACAAGTGCAGTATTTTCTGACTTATGAAGAAACCACTCCAATATCACAGCTGTTAATCACTCTAATGGTAGACAACATATTCAGCCTTTCTAGCACTGAGCAACGCTGGAAACTAGAATATCAACAGATTGTTGGATACCAGTTTAGAAATAGCCTAGCACAATAATATGAGAAACTACTAACCACTTCCATATACAGTTAACAGCATACTTGTACATTGAACATTCACTTAATGTAGTATGCATACATGTAGAAGAAAAAAAGAAGAAGAAAAAAAACCGATTTCCCTAATGTCAAAACAGCTTGCGTTCAATTAAATCTACTCTTATCTCAAATTATATGACCCAGGACATCTGATGAGAAAGTCAGGTTTTAAGCCCATAAAGTCCCACACCCTCACATTATAGCTGCCCATATATGAATTACAATCAGCTGTGAACACATGCAGCTCATTTCTGACTGTCAATATGTTATTACATGTAGCTGGCCAACTAAAACCACATGATATTCAATGTATGCTAGTTTCTCCTCCAATATAGGACATATGTAAGCTATATTATCACATGTTTTGCTTCCTCCCAAAAAACAATATCCACCACTGAAATAACATTAATTAACAGTGTTCAATGCTCCTAGTGTGCTATCTCAGATTCTGCAATTTGACCAAATCTACAAAATACAAAACCCTGTAGTGACATCTATCTGATACATGATCTGGCTCCAATAACAAACACTGTTATTGGTGGATAGAGAATCTGGTACATGATCTGGCCCCAATAACAAACCCTGTGATTGGTAGATAGTATCTGGTACATGATCTGGCTTCAATAACAAACATTGTGATTGGTGGCTAGTACCTGGTACATCATCTGGCCTCAATAACAAACACTGTGATTGGTAGATAGTATCTGGTACATGATCTGGCCTCAATAACAAACACTGTTATTAGTGGATAGTAATACATGAACCCTACAATCCACTGGGAACCCATTGGCCTCGGCCTCTTAGGAGTACATCAACAGCGTCCTGTTTACGAAACAAGCAATTGGTGACAAAAAAGTGATTGGTGACAATTAGTTTGACCTGGTGACCCAGAAAGAATAGGTCAAGCTCAATGATGTTTGATAGGCTACTGTTCTGTGACCACATACAAGTGTGATGTAAGGCTTGGTCCTCCTCAGCATACTCGTTCATGAGGTATGGAGGAAGTGAGAAAAGAGAGACAGAAGTAAGCATGTACATGATGATAATACCCCCAATGTATAATTATGGCTCTAGTCCATGGCCAGATGTGTGTCTGGTGTAATTTCAGTAAACCTAGGCTTTATCATTCTTGAGACCCAGTGAATAAACAATTGCAAATGGACCAACTTTGACCCAGATAAGATATCAACATCAATGATTTTCAAAAGGCTTCTGCTCTATGATCACATGCATGTCTGCTGCATAGTCATTCTTCAGATATTCAATTGGTAACAAATTGAGAGAGTTTGACCTGGTGACCCCAAAAATAGATCAATCCCAACGATTTTCGATTGGCTTCTGTTTCATGATCACATGCATGTATGATTTATTTAAGTTTGGCACACCTAGGCTTCTTGATATACGATGGAAAATGGCCGCGAAAACACAGCTGGACAGACATACATGATGACAATGCCCTAAAGGACAATTGCCTCTACATGTAGTCTCTGACTGGATGTGTGTCTAGTGTAAGTTCAGCAAGCCTATGCCTTACAATAATTGAAAAATGGCAGTAATAAAGCAGCCATTGGCAAATTTGATCCAATGACCCAGAAAAAAATAGGTCAATCTCACTGATGTTCAATCCATGTAGGATCTACCCCAAGACCACAGGCATTTGTGAAGTAAGTTTGGTGATCCTAGATTTATAGTCATTCTTGAGATATGATGCTAACAAGCAATTAGTAATAAATTGACACAATTTGACCGGATCACTTGGAAAGGTATGGGTAAATCTCACTGATTTTCAATATGCCTCTGCAATATGATGACATGGGTGTATGCTGTAAGTTTGGTGATCCTTGGTAAACTCATTTTCGAAATATGGTGACAACGAGAAAATGGAGACGGACTGATGGACGGATGTGATGATGACAAGACATAAGCGACACATGTCACCAAATTATAACATATTTCATACGATATCTGAAATGTGCATCTTGTTCTGTGTTTTACGAGGCAGATTTCTAGAAAAGCCGATCAGCTTAAATGAGGGAATATTATCTGTCTTCAGGAATGACTGAGTGAACAAATATTGTGATTGGCCAGTTTCTAACAAATTTACTGATAAGATACGACAAGTTAGTTGATATTGACATGATTGAAGCTATAAGGCATAATTGTCAGATTTGTGGGGATATATTAATCTTACATGAAGAGACCAGCTTTGCCATTTTGGCATTCATGTTATTCCTAAGTTTTTATCTGTCTGTAAAGACCTTTTCACTAGGAATTAATCGACGAGGTCCACAAAGCAGCGAGACGAGGACTATACGGAGCCCTCTGGCGAGTGTACGACATCAATGGCTAATCAAACATCCAGACAAAATGCTGTTTTTATCTCAAGTGTTTCCGCCAGTCTATACTCAATAAAGAGATTTGGACGTTTTCCAAGTCAATTTAATCCGCAATTTTCCATGGCCGCATTTGCTCTAGACAAGGAAGAGAGCCCGTGTTTTGGAAGGAGAATATTGTCTATATATAGTATGATGTAAGGAGATGGTTTAGAGAGGAAGGAAGGTCAGTTCTCGATCTGCTGAATGGAATCAATTAAGGACTAGTCTATATTGATTAGCCTTTGATCACCATGGTTTTGCTTTAATTATGGTGATTTAATTACATAATTATCATGTATTTTAACTTGGTACAGAGGATCCATGTGGCCTGTTAACCATCTAATTCTATCAGTAATGTGTGGAATTAAGGCTACAGTTAACCACACCATATCACCTAATTCTATTAACACAGCACACTAGTTTACAGCAGATGGCCACTTCTAAACTGTATGGAATCAAATTAATTTTGAAAAAATCTAACTGAAACTTGATTCAGAGTTAATTAAATGACACGTCGTTGAGAGAGCAGCCACTGTAATTGAGAAATATGTTGTTCATCAAACATTCAAGAAAAAAATAGCTTAAACACGGCAGAAGAAAAATATGTAAAGAGGATCCACCAGGCGAAGTCCACCAAGCCTGCATATAGTACTGACATTGAGTCAAAATGTCAGAGATGAGATGTCGGCAAGCAGGATGACAAACTCACTTTTAAACCAGAGCATATTTTAATTCAACGAAGTCAGATCACTATTACCTCACCATGCATCCATGACGACATGCAAATAAGTATTAGAAAGAAAAACATGTGGAGGCAATTCCAAATTATGGAATGTTATTAGCGCGTAGCAGCATGCAAGAAATAACTTTTATATTTAGTCGGTAATAGCCTATGGTTAGTGTTTATTTTGTATATGTGTGATCGACTGATGATTGAACATCTGTGTTGACTGATAGTTCAGGTGAGATTGGCTCTTCTTTGGATGCTTTTTATTAAAGCAAAATCTATATTAGAGAAATGATCAAATTTTCTTTCGAACCAACTAAATCTTTTATTCAAAGTGACTAACATTTTAGTCAAAGTGACTAATCTTTTACTCAAAGTGACTAAGCTTTTATGATTATATGATTTTAGGCATAATAAAAAGAGAGACATTGTTGAAGGGGTAACCAGGATTAGCTGCTAAGGATGATCAAATGATACATGGTAAAATTCAATGAAAGCTCGTTTGAAAAACGGGCAAAGAGCATTTCCCCAGATAATTTTGTAACACATAATTTGGTACTCACAGGGCTTTAGATCTCCCCAATTTGAGCACAACCCATATTAGGGGTGGCAATTTTTTTCTAGGATGGGACAGTGTGTGGGGCACATACCCCTGGAGGATGAGCAATCAGGAATCATCACTGGTAGAAGTGCCTCTGAGAAGGGATTTCTTCACCAATGAGCGAAACCCAGTGTGAGGCAACACCAACTTTATTTTGCGTTTCATGGGCCCACCGACATTAAAAAATCGAATAAAATTAAAATTTCAAATTGCCACTTTTATATTTCCCAAGAAGGTGGAACATAAAGACTTTAACCCCCTTTTTATTCCTGATTGTATGAATTAGGCTGTTGTATTCTATCTGAAACAATGCCAGCAAATAAAAATAGCCCAATGGGCTCAAATACCCCTCGGTTATCAGTTATTGTCTACACTCGACAATCATGCATTGCATAAGATGTATTTTTAGAACTTTGACAACATCATGTAAGTTAACAAAAATGTGATCTAGTATGGTTAACTGTAGTTCTCTCATTTTTAGAAATACAGGTACATCGGAAATTGAGGTACAATGTCGGTCAGCTTTTTCCAAGGCCTTAATTGATGGGAAAGATTTTGCGCTGAGGTTCTGGTAGAACATGACCAAATTCTTGGCTCTAGATGTACTCTTCTATATAGCTCAAAATCAAATCAAGTAAATTGATCTTGGAAACAAAGATCAAGGTCATTCATCTTCAACAATTTTCTGGTATATTCCAACTTAATTGCATATGGAACATGAATTCGGAGATCTTAAACTCCACATACAAAATTTGACCTTTAGAAAATAGGTCAAGGTCTCTGATATTCAATAGTCTTCAGGTTCAGGAATATGTGGTATAAATATTGTACTAAGTAGAATCTGACCTGGATAAAATACATCAAGGTCAGTCATCTTCAGCACACCTTTGGACCATTGCCAGATGTATACATAGTATAAATTTGGAAGGCCTAGCTATATTTCTTCATGTTATATCATAATAAACAGTATATGACCTTGAAAAAATAGGTCAGTGTCAGTCAACTGGGATAGGCTTCTAGTCAATCATCAGTTGCATATGTAATATGAATTTGGAGACCCTAGCTTTGATTCTTCAAAAAATATAGCAAATACTAAAATTTGACCTAGATAAAATAGGTCAAGGTCAGTCATCTTTGGCACACCTCTGGATCATTGCCAGATGTATACATAGTATTAATTTGGAGAGCCTAGCTATATTCTGTCATGCTACACCATAACACAGGAAGGAAGCAATTAGAGATTGCTCAATTGTATGCCCCCCCCTTCCGCTTTAATCCGACACTGCCCCGCCATTATTCTGTTCTGTATTGGTCGGTGGAGGCCTTCATGATTATGAAAATTCTATTTCAGTCAATTTTTTTGCCATGCCTCGCATAATACATATTCAAAGTATCGACCAACAAGTGATAATACAATGTTTTGATGCAAGATGGTCGCCGGGGCTTTCGTCCAATCCGAAAATGAGACCTACATTCCTTGGGAGTATATTGTGGTGAAATTATGAAGCGATCAGTAAACTTTGAATTTTGCACCCAATTAACTCTTTTTGGGGCAATTTCATGCTTCAGGACCTATGTGGTCTGCTTTGGAATGTAGAATGACATATATATAGCCATTTCCAAATCGGTTATGGACTGAGATCCAGCCTGGACAAATAAATATATCCCATTCACTTAGGTTTCATAAACAAAAGATCATAACTCTTAAAATATAACCGAAAGCAGAGAAACTTCATCCTGCACAACTATGGGGCATTGATCACATATCATGCAAATTTCATACTTGTCCATGCAATATTAACCGAGATCCAGCCTGGACAAGTCCCAATTCACAAAGATTTCAAGAAAAAAGGCCATAACTCTTGAAAATATAAGCGAAACACGGAGAAACTTCACGCTGCACAACTACAGGGCACTGACCACACATCCTGCAAATTTCTTAATTGTCCATACAACATTAACCGAGATTCAGCCTGGACAAGTCTCAATTCATAAAGATTTGAAGAAAAAAAGGGCCATAACTCTTGAAAATATATGCGAAAGGCAGAGAAACTTCACACTGCACAACTACAGGGCACTGACCACATATCCTGAAAATTTCATACTTGTCCATACAATATTAACCGAGATCCAGCCCGGACAAGTCCCACTTCACAAAGATTTGAAGAAAAAAAGGGCCATAACTCTTGAAAATATACGCAAAACGCGGAGAAACTTCATGCTGCACAACTACAGGGCACTGACCACATATGCTGCAAATTTCATAATTGTCCCTACAATATTAACCGAGATCCAGCCCGGACAAGTCCCAATTCATGGAGATTTCAGGAACAAAGGGCCATAACTCTTGAAAATATAAGCGAAACGGGGAGAAACTTTACGCTGCACAACTGTGGGGCACTGACCACATATCATGCAAATTTCATACTTGTCCATACAATATTAACCAAGATCCAGCCCGGACAAGTCCCATTCACAGAGATTTCAGAAAAAGGGCCATAACTCTTGAAAATTATACCGAAACTCGGAAAAAACTGTACGCTGCACAACTACGAGGTACTGGGCACATTCCATGCAAGTTTCAATCCTGTCCATCAAATATTAACCGAGATATCGCGCAGACAAGAAACTCGGACGGACAGACGGACGGACAGACAAAGCGATCGCTATATGCCCCCCCTCTAATTAGAGAGGGGGCATAATAAATAGTATATGACCTTGGAAAAATAGGTCAAGGCCAGTCAACCAAGACAGGCTTCTAGTCAATCACCAGTTGCATATGTAACCTGAATTTGGAAACCCTAGCTTTAAACCTACAAAATATATAGCAAATACTAGAATTTGACCTTGATAAAATGGGTCAAGGTCGGTCATTTTCAATAGGCTTCTGACCCTTCACCAGATGCATATGAGGTATGAATTTACAATGCCCGGCTATAATCCTTCTTGAGAAATCGTGTTCACAAGAAAGATGGACAGACGGACAGACAGACAGACGACGCTGATGATGACAATATTTTGCCCGAGGGGTAAAAATGAAAAACAAAAAAAAGTAAATACCTTTCACTTTAATTTTTCACCGAAAGTCAGCGAATTGTTATTGTTGAAAAATGCTGCTAATACTACTTAGGCAATAACGACATTCAATGTAAATCAGGAACCTTCACTGGCTGTGTGATCTATCACTCTGCCGTGATACCAATATTTGAAACTTTGTTTTGATGTTTGTAATATGGAATGCTGTACTGTGGTATTTTAATGTGTTATATATAGGTCATTTCCTTGCATACAAATACTGATAAAAAATATCATGAATAACATCATAAGGTGAAGTGTCGAGGTCTGCCAGGGGACCCCACTTCTTCAGAAAATCTTTTTTGTTGTTCTTTTCGGCAAGTAATTCTTCTATATGTTTTTGTTCGGAAAATCTTGTTGCTGTCCAATTAGGCTTCCTAGAGCATCGGCTTGAGGAGTAACACTTTTTTTAATCAGCAAGACAATGTATTTTATTCTGTGTATTTCGCTATTAGTTCTAGCGTCTTAAGCAGTGAACAAAGTTACAAACGGCTCCATACGTACAGTATGTATACAAGGCATAATGTGATCTTAGCCAATACACATTTATGAATAGATAAGCCAGTGAATTATGTCTGTCAGGTTGGACGGATATTAAAATGCCGCCATTTTCAGAAATTGTAAAATGTTAAGCGATAACCTGACAGTGATCTCCAAATGGTGTGATTCAGGTGTCTGAATGGTTCTTCACAGCAACTGAGCACTTACTGCTGTGCAATACTGCTCACAACCTTCTGAATGGTTCTTCACAGCAACTGAGCACTTACTGCTGTGCAATACTGCTCACAACCTTCTGAATGGTTCTTCACAGCAACTGAGCACTTACTGCTGTGCAATACTGCTCAGTTTTTGGGAGGGAAACGATCAGTTATTGACTGTGCTGAAGTACTCAGTTAATGGCTAGACAGTACTGGCCTGTAGATTTCTGTGAGGTATCACTGTACAAAACCATCCAGTATTACTCTCTTCCTGAACAGTACTGAGTTTGGGAGCTGCACAGTACTGAAAGATCAAAGTTTCTTTGTGTACTGTATATATATAATGTTCTAAAGGAATCAAGAAGAGAAATTCGGACACAGAGGCATTATAAAGCATATAACTGTCATAATGCTAAAATGACTGTGCCATCAAATATTTACACACATAGCAAATGTGTACTTACACATTTATAGACTGATAACAACATAAAGTGAATGGTGGTGTCTAGTTTACTTCTAGCCCTAACAGCATGAACAGTGCAATGGTAGAACAGGTGTATAAATACAATTTGACACATTGTCCTGACCATGACAGCCCAGAATGTATTCCTGCTGGCAGTTGTCAAACTCATCAAATATGGATGAAATTACTGCACTGGGAACTGGGTGGGCTGCAACGAATATCCATCATTCTCACATGCTGAAATATTCATCTACATGTATTGTTTATAAAAGCACTTTGGATGTGGTAGAATCCAGTATATCAATCTTTAGGTCAATTTTACAGGAACTTAAATTAGAGGACCTTATACAGAAGAACAGCCCTACTTTGTAACATACCTCTAGAAATATATTATCATAATATATAATATACTGGTATATAGTAAATTAAGAGTTCATCATGGATTCACCTATGTCTGAAATTCAATCCACTTAATGTAATCCACAAAATCTCAAATAATTGTACTTAATTTTTCTTCAATATAATGGAGATTGAAAATCATTGGTTTCATCTGAACCAATAATCATTGATCCACGGTATAACATGATGGACCACTTTATTTATATATATATTTTTCCTACTTTCACATATTGTATTTTACTACAGTATTGTACCAGAGCTACTTTTTGGGATTGAGCAAGCCCTTCAGGCTTTATTTCTGCCAATGATTCAGTTCTGACCTGTAATAATTTACAATAGCAGCTCTAATTGGTGCATTCATTTATACACTTCAGAAAAGCGATTGGTTGGATGTTCCGTCAATAGTCAGGAGTCAGGACTCGGACAAGACCCTAGAAATTGGTTTAGTTAAACCTTTATACCAGAAGTGATAAACTATCAGAACTTTCCATATATCTTACAGTTCATGAAAAAAGATATTGCCATTTTAAAACAAGAGCCCAATGGGCTTCAATATACGCCCGCGCATCTGGAATTACATTGGTCCAAATTTCAAGGTTGTGCTTCTGAGAATGTAATGTTAATGGATGAATGGACAGAACGCAACATCGCATTACACGACTTCGTCTTCTGTGACTTTTAATGATTTCTTGATTTTGGGGTCACAGTGACCTTGACCTTTGACCCACATTTTGATATGTAACACATGTCCCTCTAATGTATCTACTGGCAGAAAAAAAGTTATATTTTAATGATTTCCTGATTTTGAGATCAGTGAACTTGACCTTTGACCTTGACCGAAATTTTGGTACACGACACATCATCTTCCCTCAATGTATCAATGGACACAAAAGAAATCATGATTTGTATGAATTTCATGATTTTGGGGGTAGGTGACTGACGTTCGGCCTTGACCTACATTTTGGTATGTGCTACATCATCTCCCCCTAATGTATCTACCGACACAAAAAAAAGTAATTTCCAAAGAATTCTTGATCCTGGAGTCACAGTGACCTTGACTATTGACCTTGACCTAAATTTTGGTAGATGGCAAATCGTCTGCCCGTAATTTCTCAATGGACACAAAAAATCATGATTTTTAACAATTTCTCGATTTCGGGGTCACAGTGACCTTGACCGTTGACCAGGTAACTTGACGTACACTTTGGTATGTGACACATCGTGTCCCCCTAATGTATCTACTGACACAAAAACATGTTATTTTAATAATTTCCTGATTTTGGGGTCACAGTGATCTTTGACCTTTGACCTTGACCTAATTTTTAGTATGCGACACTTCATTTCGCCCTACTGAATCCACTTACAAACAATTTGAATTTTTTAATGATTTCCTGATTTTTAGGTCACACTTACCTTTGACCTTGATTCTGTGGTCACAATGACCTTGACTATTGACCTGGATCTAAATTTCGGTACATGACGAAACGGCTCTCTGTAATTTCTCAATGGACTTAAAAAATCATGATTTTTAACAATTTCACAATTTTGGGGTCACAGTGACCTTGACCTACATTTTGGTAGGTAACACTTTGTGTACCCCTAATGTATCTACTGACACAAAAAAATGTTATTTTCAATAATTTCCTGATTTTGGGGTCACAGTGACCTTTGACCTTCGACCTAGACCTATTTTTCGGTATGCGACACTTCATTTTCCCCTATTGAATCCACTCACAAAATATTAGAAATTTTTAATGATTTCCTGATTTTTCTGTCACACTGACCTTTGACCTCGACCTACATTTGGTATGAAAGACATTGTTCCCCCCTAGGGCATCCACTCACCAAAAATTAGAACTGTAGATAGAAAACTGTCAATGATCAATGATTTCCTGATTCTAGGCAACAGTGACCTCTGACCTCAAGCTCAATTTTGAAACGCGACATATCGTCTTCACCTAGTGTATCCACTCACAAAAAATTGCAACTGTGGATAGAAAACGTTCACAGATATAGACCGAACCTGAACATTTCAGTGATTTCCGGTTTTTTAGGCTAGCGACCTTTGACCCCTGACCTTGACCTTCATTTTGGTACGCGACACATCGTCTTCCCGTAGGGTATCCACTCACCAAAAAGTAGAACTGTAGATAGAAAACTGTCCCAGTTATAGACCGGACACGAGGGGCGGAAACCGCCATCACATAATACGTCCGCCTTTTGGCGGGCGTATAAAAATAGATCAAAAGGTAAATTTGAACTCAAAAGTTCAAATATGTTGAAAATAGACCCCAAAAATTGCTTTTCCTTTTGGACTGCTCCTGGGTGACCTATATTATATAGGTCAGTGTCTGGAATTGAGTTTCTATTTAAAGAGATACCCCAGTGGGTTTTATTTTGGCCTAAAAATGCTTGAAAGTCACAGTTAATACTTCACAGTAATGGAAGAAAAAAATTTGCTGATTTTTTTTCTGACCATTAACATGCGTAATATGGGATCAAAGTTGGCCATTCTCATAATCCGCATTCTGGCTGATGACGTCACGGCAGAAACCGGTTTGACATGTTTGAAGTCAAAATGGCGGATCACAGGCAAAACGAAAGCAGCTCGAGCTCAGATTCAGACAGCGATTATAGCTTCGATAGCTACTACGATGGAAATATTTTTCACACAGAAGGAGGATCAGATGTGGAAGCAAGCAACTATGTCGAAAACAATACAGGAAAAGGAATTGTACCTTATCAATTCAAGCCTGTTGACAAGTCGACGTCGGACACCGACACGCAATCGGAGATGAACTAGACTAGACATGTATTTCAACCAAATATTTATTATCGTACATGTCATATGTTATTATATGAATATCTATATATAAATAAAATAACCAAGAAAAAAATAGAATACAGTGAATAAATATCAGTACTGAACAATTATGATACAAAATGAATGCAAACCATTGATAAAACTCTATAAAAATGGACACGTACACGATTCAGTTTAGTATTTGTGCAAGAGAAGTTATTTTAATTGCACATACTCTGGACAAATTTTATTGTCGAACTCGTATTTCTTGTACACAATTACAATATTTCAAACAGACATACCGATAAATTGAAATTTCAAAATGTCGAACTCGCTCATGAATCCGCTTCGGTTTTCTGCTCCCGAGTAGAACACTGACGAATTCGCTGAGGCGAGGAGAGCGTGGGCAGCAAAACGTCCGCCCGGAGACGGCAGACGTCGAGGCGGGCATATAGACCGGCCCTGTTCCGTGTCCGTCATCAACGGCCGAAGGCGAAGTCGTGAGTCCAGGCCGAATACAATTTGGAGCATTTTCATTCTCCTTATTTCCTCTGCCTCTTCTATTCAGTGGCTTGATGGTTGGTATGGCTGTGACTTTTAACTTTGAAACCTATCCAAGCTCGATAGCGACGCTGCTCAGCTCTTCAAATGCGGCCTCCCGATCAAAGTGTGCAGAGCAGATTGTTGTGTACTTCAGCGGGGCCGATCGTCCATGCTCTCGTAGTCTTCACAAACTTCGTCCAAGTTATACCTCTATTCTCGTCTTTTGGCCACTCAGGTGGAGACTCACACCACAAGCTGTAGTGTTACTACACCCTCCCACAACACACCATCATGGCATTTTGAATAAAAAACCTTTCTAGATGACTTAAAATTGACAAATTTGGAGAGGCGTAAAATGGCGATATGCAGGCTAAGAGATGCAGAAATCAAGACGGCCGCTCGACTTGTTCCTGCCGTGACGTCACTGCTGAAGTTATCTGAACAGTGCTTGCCGGTTTTTAAACAGCCATAACTCGACAACCGAGTGGAATATTTTAATGAAACTAGTACCAAAGTTTACAGATTTTTTTTTCTTATTTCTTTTAAATTTTTGACATGTGATTTCTAGGGTATCCCTTTAAAAAAATCAAAGAACTATGGTTGGCAACAATCTTGGATTACACAGGAAAGCAAGACTTCTCACCGATGTCAAGACACTCTCCAAGTTTGAAGTCGATTGGTTCAATAGTTTGAGTTATTAGTCGAACAAGAAATGGATAAAGATCCAAATGCTGACAATGCAAGATGGCTGATGATAGCCATCTTGGATTATACAGGTAACTAAAAAGCAATCCCAGTTGTCCTCTCACCGATGTGCAGACCCTCTCAAAGTTTGTAGTCGATCAGTTCAATAGTTCATCGAGTTATTGTTTGGACAAGATACATGTATGTGTGAAGATACAACTGCTGAAAAATCCAAGATGACTGATGGCAGCAATTATGGATTACACAAGTAACTGAAAAGCCATCCCAACCATCATCTCACCGATACCAAGACACTCTCCAAGTTTAAAGTCGACCGGTTGAATAGTCCTCGAATTATGGTAGGACAAGAAATGTGTAACAGAAAGACAGAATAACGGACCCCTGGTGTTACTGAGTCCCCCCCCCCCCTCCCACCAAACACACACACTTATGTGGCGGGGGACAAAATACACATAAAATACCTTTACCAACCTGTATGGTCAAGTGAAAATCTTCAGTCCATGAGTGCAAAAGCCTTGCATTTCAACTTTACTCCACTCAGTTTATGCAGTTTGATTGTGCTTTGTTTATTAAATTAAGTATCTCACATGTGTGTCTATGCTAGAGACTAAATTAATGTGTCACACATGTGAGCTCACATATGATTCAGATGAGATGCCACATTGTCCATGTAAAAAAAACCAAAAAAAAACAAGAAATTTACGAAATGGATGATGAAACTGCACACTCAAAATGGGCATAAACTAATAAGACATGATGTTTGATTGTGGCAAAATGGCAAGTTTGAAGTGAAAAGCCCCCGAAGGAAATGAAAATAGTCAAAGGTGTTGGTGGACAGCCATTGTAAATTTATTTATCTTGCTTTTGTGAAAGAATAAAAAAAATATGGTTAAAATGAGCTTCAGATGATTAGCCCTGATGTTGAACAGTTAAATTCTGATAAATACAAACTTCAGTACAAGAAATGCGATGAAAGTAGGAACAAGCGTTCAATGGAACCAAATGGCCGGATTGAAAAGGCGATCAGAGAATGTAGCAGATTTTGAGACTGTATAACAATATATTCTGCATCTGTGAGACAAGTATAACTGTAATGTATGATATATCCATGGGATGAAGGGTGAATTATCGAGAAGTGTAATTAGAAGTGGGGTCATTGATCACGAGAGAACACTGGAGTTAATGGACTAATCCTATTTCATCATGAGGGAGGGGGGGGGGGGAGGGATATACCCCTAGGGTGTAGTGCATGAGTGCAATCAATGCAGTATCAGATATGCTATCTGAAAATATCTGTATATGGGGTCGGGCGAGGCTTAGTTTCAGAGATACAGGGTGGAACTCTGTTCTGGGGGTGGGGGAGAGGTGGATATACCCCCAGGGTAGTAGTGGATGGGTTCAATCAATGCAGTATCAGATAAAAGCTATCTGAAAATATCACCATATAAGGTCGAGCGAGGCTTAGTTTTGGAAATAGAGGGTGAGACCCTATTCCGGGGGTGGGGGAGGGGTGGATATACCCCCAGGGTGTAGTGGATGAGTGCAATCAATGCAGTATCAGATATGCTATCTGAAAATATCAGCATATGGGGTGGGGCGAGACTTACATTGTAGTTTCAGAGATAGAGGATAGGGCTCTGTTCCGAGGGGAGGGGAGAGGGGGATATACCCCCAGAGTGCAGTGAATGGATGCAGTCAATGCAGCATCTGGTATGGTATCTGGAAATATCAGTATATGGGGTCGGGCGAAGCTTAGTTTGCATGATACATGGTAGAGCTCAAACTGTTACAAAACCTTGAACACAAAACTTCAATCCTGAAATGTTGACGACGGACAACCAGCCAGCCAGCCAGACAACATCAATCCATAGGACGGCTATTGCTTTGCCATCCGTCAAAAAAATGGCAAAGGAGAGGCATTTCAGTTTACACTAGTGTGTCATTTTGAATTCCCTCGTGGTGTTATGGACATGGTTATGTATGTAACAAGTTTAAAATGAGCCCAAAATGATCGACTATTAGGCTGTAAAGTTTGACATTCTCAAACTTGTTAGTTTTGGAGTTCTACTGAGGACTTTAACAAGAGGGGTAGATAAACTGATGAAGCAGATATGGTTTATATACGCTTGAGTGGAGAGGCAATTATGACCTGCACCATCACATTATTGATTTGTCAAAGGTGGCAACCAGGTTTTTCATATTGAGAAATACTGTATCTAGGAAGGAGTTCCACCCTGTTGCCAGTTTCTGCTTGGAACATTTAACCAAACTAACTTTTTTTTTTAGAATTGCCCCCCTGACAAAATAGAAATACCTACATGTGTTTTTCTAATTTTTTCATTGACCAATCAAACTGAATGTATATAAACTGCAGATAATTCACCCATGATGCACTGGCATCTGTGGAATGATTATTACATTGTATTATTACTACATGAACTACTTAGGGACATTCTAATAAACACAGGTACAACAAGCAACCTTGAATATCCTTTGCCATGAAAAACATTACATATCCATACATTCTGATTTTAATAAAGCTTTTACATTAACAACAGGTCCGAGTTCTCAGGCAACACTTGCGGAAAATCGGAAGACATATATGCGAATGTAGCATGGATTTAGTTCACAGTGCTAGAGAGATGGCATCAGTGATGTCCAAGATGATCATAGACACATGGTGGCATACATGTAACAGTGGATCTTCTATTGATAAGAGGAATCAATATGGCAGGCAGGCAGGCTGTGATAACGGGGAATTACAGGTCTCCTGGCCATACAGTCTCTTGATGGATGGCCATCCAGGCTATCCTCTATCACTGACACACCATGGAATGCAGCAAGTTCCAACCACATGAGCAAGGCCCTGCACGGAGACCGGCTACCGAGGAGCGTGTTGTAACCTGTTCCTATCTCGTGCAATTCAGACTCCAGCATGCATCTGAGCCTGCTGCTAGATCATGCCTGACCGATGCTGGAAATGAATCCCCGTCTGACACGTCTTCAGGCTGAAACACTGTGTTGCCAGGTGAAAATAATGTCCATAATATGAAGAGCGAACTGAATGCTCAAATGATATGAGATAATATTGAATATATTGTACAATTAGTCCTTTATCTGGAATGACATGATTTACTCAAAACATGAAATCTCCTTAAATCAGGTATACATGTACAATCATGATATTTGCATAATAGATAATCGAAAACTGATCACTTACCATTTTGCTGGTATTTGCAATGTAGCACACCTCTATCAAGTGTGAGTAGAGCAGAGTGAGGTAGGCACCATTGTAGGCTGGCTCATTACATACTGTCCGAGCTAGTGTAAGATGAGATAGCCTGACAGGTACAGGTACATGTATAGTTAGTTAGCTCTATCTGATCATTCTATCATATCCCATTACTGATCAGTTCATATTGCACTTGTACAGTTCCATCCTTCAACATGTCCAGTATACATGTACACTGATCCTGTCTGAGTGAAGCTATCAGGTCAAGTTAACAGCTCACGACATGCACAATACGGCCACTCCATCAGCGACAGTCTCCATTCTATAGCAGCCCCTCGTACAATCCTACTACACCATTTCACAAATTCCTGTATCAGAATCTCATCGATAACATACCGTAGTTCTGGCAGATCAGGTTCGGCCCGCCGTAACCGTGTACCATTAACGGAATGACAAACTCAGCTTATCAAACACCAATCAGAATGCCCCATCACTGCCAGGTGATCTCCCGTACGCAGCCGTCGATTAATGAATGGGCAAAAAATACTGCGACTACGTGTTGACGGAGAAAACCTACAGCAAACCATGAAATGCTATGTTTTTAAAGAGCGAAGAGGAAAACGATCAGCCATCTAGAATGTCATCCACCGCTGGCTGATCAATACACCGTATAACACTCAACACAGCTTTCATTAAAACGGTCCGCATTACCTTCTCTCACAGCTAGTCCACGACAGTCGGCATTGACCCGCCTGATGGCCAGATGACAGCTACAGACGTGCAGGAGCGCATTACCCTAGAGGCCTTAACTCAATCAGCAATAAGCAACACCTCAGAGCCATTACGGAACTGACTGGTCAGCTTTCACATCCGGACTAATAAATATTACTGTAACACTGACCAGACGAAGATGGATGTTGTGACCTCTTGTCCCCGGTCGCCGTAGATCATGTGACCAGGTTACGGAAGAATCATTTACCACAACACAACCTACACAAACTCTTCAACCATAAAACTTACAGACCATACAACACCAAAGCCAGGCAATATTATCTGGTATAGTAGGTGTAAACGGGTCCTGCGAGTACATATGATAATATCGATCTAATTTGTGGATATGCATCATTCATGGGCATTGACTAATTTGATACTTGATTCTACATGCTCTCACAAAATCCCTTGGAAACATTAACAGATTACTGAATTGATTAACCACTCATGTATGATTTATAAATACCTCAACAGATAGGTCAAAAGGTCAAAGCAACTTTTTCAAATAAATGGTCAGCAAATAATCTGGAATATAGTATAGTGGAACGATTAAATACTGACTGAATTTTCTTCTAGTGGACTTCTCCAGCTGATGACAAAGGGGAGCAAATCTTGTCACCCAACACCAGTGCCCTCTATCTCATTGAAATACAATTCTAGGATATGACTATTCGTCAATGGAAGAACTGTAACTCAATGACATAGAGGGCGCTGGTGTTCCATGGGTTACAAGGTTTTACTCCCCTTTGCAATCAGCTGGATCGAGAACCCCATTTTCTCCACAGGCCAATAAAATCCAGGAATTCTTTTAGAAAATTTGAATTGACCAATCAAATGCTTTGAAACTGGAAGATATCCCATGCTGCAATGTTGTTTCTCTGACACTCCATTATCCACTGTTGTTTTCAAATCTGTGGATCTGCAATTTAAAGACTCTAAAACCATCTCATATTGTGCCATATTTACTAGAAAATCCTGTTACGGTAATCTCTCCAATAATTCAATCGCCATATCAAAATTCAATCACTCCCAAATTTTAGGGACAAAATTCAATAAGCTACTCTAATATATTTGATCAGTCTCTAACATCATTGAAATAATGGATTATCTGCATGACTTGAATCATTTTGTCAACTTTTTGTTCTAATATATTTAATCAGCCTCTAACATCATTGAAATAATAAAGAAATAATACATTATCTGCATGATTTTGAACGTAAATTTTGTCAACTTCTTGTTCTAATAAATTTGATCACCCCCAAATTTTATGGTGAGAAAATTCACTTCGTGTGATTGAATGATTAGAGGGGTTACTAGAAGGCTGAATATCGGATGACCTGCTATACATGTAATTTACAGTGACCAGCTAAATTTATGTTAACAATATTTGATGCTGATGAGTAAACGTATCACATGAACATCCGCTGTTGAATTATGAATAAAGCAGTTACAAAGCTATGAAGAGAGAAATCGGAATTGCGGAGCTAAATTATCAAATTTCATTTGAAACTGATGAAACTACGCTGAATGACGAATAAACAAAGTTAAACATTGATATCTCAACAATTCTAAGAAATGTTCATGGTCTGCAAGTTTTTCCACATGTTATTTTTTAACTGGTCATTTCTAGGTTGGTCTGCCGCACTCGAATTTTGGCCTGCTTTTAGCCATTCGCAGAGTATAAATTTGAGCCCTGAGTGAGACTTTCCTGCAAATTTTTGGGTAGTCAGTTTTTGTTTCTCCCTATACTATAACATGAAGGCATGTTTTCAATGAGTGATAACTGGTATAAATGTAATACTATGCATCAAATTACCATTTGAGGAATGGATCATTGTGTCAATCCTGATGAATATTTTGGCAAGTTGAAAATATTGCTAGTTACATGTACAAATATTGCTCCATGTTGGAACATAGGGAAATGCAAATGAACTACTCAGAAATGCACAGATGAAGCCCAGAGTGAAAAACACTACACTGCACATATTATCTCGATATTGGGGAGTCAAATATGATTTTAATAGTTCTCAAAGGTTAACTGTTTAAGGGACTGAGATCCTTAACAGACTTCCAAACATTTGAAGAAAAAAATGCGCCTGGTACTCCTGGTACTATAAAATACATAATCAAAGGATATATATACATGTAGGTTGGTGAAAATTTTACTTTTAGAAGGAGCTGTCAAACATGTCTTGAAAATACACATTACACACAGTACGTGACCCCCAGTAATTAACTTTCTTCAAACTTTTTAACAAATGAAATTGAAAATTCAGTAAATTTTCGCTAGCTTATAAGTCTAAAAAAATAGAAACCACAGATCAGAGCTTGAAGAAAATCGCTTTGCACTCACTTCATTATTGTTTTTTTTAGTGTTCTTTGTTGAAAAGATTGGCCATCCATTAAATATTTGGCATAAAGTGTGAAATCTGAACACAACATCGCATATATGTATAACTGAGTAAGAGGTGAGTGCCTTAATTTTCAAATTTTCACCTCATACTGAAATATATTACTTTCCCAAAACATGAATTTTCAATATTGGTCGACGTTTGAGTACAGTTTAAATATTTTGCTCATTTCATATTTATGCAGTATCATTTTACAACATTAGGTCAGAAATTTTTTCTTCTGACAGGTTTGACTGCAAAGCATTCGATTCCATTTAATTACAAGGGCTACAATTTAGGGACAAATACAAACTCTGCTTCAATCACCTTGAATATTTATAAATCATTCCCAGAAAATCGAACAAGTTACCATGGCAACCAGACACAGACACATTTTCTGTCCAGTATGTATATTAGCTCTCTGCTCTCTTAAACTATCCAATTTGATACAATGGAAAACTCACGTTTTTAAGACAAACCATGATAAAATGGAATTCTGCCTCTGAACATGCTGAACCGAGTCTTGGCAATGACTTTCATGAAATATGGTGACAATATATGTGGCATACTCTGTATGACTTGTGCCCATTGTAATACGATGGAGTGCCCAATCAAACCAACCAACCATGTGCTGGATTTTTGAACTTTTATGATATATATTTCTTAAATTCTTGAACTGTTTTTGCATTGCACAAAAACATTAAGCTAGGACATTAAAGGTCATGAAATGGGCAATGTGGAAATGAAACACTTTGAACTTAGGTTTTAAAAGGTAGCTATATATAAGACATATTGCACAGTTGATCATCTCCAATAGGACGTCACCAGTTGTATATGCAGGGATTCATACACGTCGGTTTTTGCCACCGGTATTCGGTGGCAAAATTCACCAGGAAACTCAATTCGGACTGTAAAAAACTGAAGTGTGTGCGTTTAACACAGTAAATATTCAATTTCTCAGCTATAAACTCAATTCCGGTGAATGCTAAAACTCGCAATTCGACCAACAACTCCATTTAAAATTTTTTTAGACGTACGCGCGTCATTTGGTTAAAACGAGTAAAAACGCACCTTGTTTACAAGATCGTTTACAGGAACACATTCTCCACGTTCGAGATAAAAAAAAATTGAAGGGCAACAACTCGTGTTTCCATTTACAGGTAAACATTTGGGTCACGTAGTAGAAATGCGTCGATGTTATTGGGTGAAATGGTCATGTGTTTTAAATTCTTTTCATTCATTCCCGCGAAAACCTGATCACCTGACGTAACCCGACTTACTGATTGGTCAACCATAGAATATCGCTTGAGTACGCATGCGCTCATAGAATCACAATGGCGTTTGGCTTTGCTCACCGAAACCATGCGTCGGGTAAACAACAGGATTTTTACCGAATGTTTAATAAATTTTCAGTATTCTT
The DNA here is from genome assembly GCA_036873755.1 of Hanleya hanleyi. Taxonomy (NCBI): domain Eukaryota; kingdom Metazoa; phylum Mollusca; class Polyplacophora; order Lepidopleurida; family Hanleyidae; genus Hanleya; species Hanleya hanleyi. The sequence continues at coordinate 70,632 of JAVTVY010027101.1, forward strand.
TATCCTAAGTGTAATCAAGAATCCATATCGTGACATCTATCAGATTTTAGACGAGTTATTTAGTCGGAATGAAGCAAAACAGACCATCCATCGGTAGTAATCTGAAAGTGATAAAATTTCTTACGTGCGTGTTACGGTACAATATTTTTGCCAAATTGCGTTTCCTAAATATTTCTAAAGCTGTAAAATGCCAAATATGTTCCGAATGTATGTTCAGGGTTTCAAATTAATGTATCGTGCATCAAATACCAAATGTTCATTATATCATTTTATTTGTCAATTCCAACGACTTGACAGTCACCGAGGCGTTCTTGAACCCATTTTGAAAGGTTCAACACTGCTTGACAGCCTGGCACTCAGGCATCGACAGCACTATAGTAGGGTTAGAGACAGTCCTAAAGGAGTAACACGTTCTTAAAATGTCAAGTTCTATCTTGGATATATTTTCCTGAAATGAATTTAGTAAATTGTCATGCACATTGAGTCATTTTGCACAATTCCACTTAAGAACATGAGATTGATCTAATCAAAACCCCTCGGCTTTCCCCAAGTGATTGTGACCCATGTGTAGTGTGAATTGGGGAAGAGATAGTTCTATGTGAGATGATCAAGATATACCGGTGGTTGGTTACATTTAGGCATATAGGACAGAAATAGAAAAATTATATATCCTTAAAGGGGCATAACTCTGTAAAATATAGGTCGAGGGGAGCCACTTTCGATAGGCATCTGACTTAGCACTCTGTAAAATAAGAACCGAGACGAATAAGCTGTACCGAACATGGATCTGCAGATTTAACTTGTACATTCAGCTACAGATAACAAAATTGGAGATTATTACATCTGAATGGGGCATAACTCGATAAGCTGAGGCGAGAAATCCTTTGTTGGCTTGTAGAATACAACAATATAAATAAGTTTCCAAAATATAGTAGCTATACCAAACACAGTTCTGCAGATATAGTTGGTTACATTCAGGCATATAGGACAGAAATAGAAATTAATATATCAGTAAAGGGGCATAACTCTGTAAAGTATGGGCCACTTTCGATAGGCGTCGGACTTGGCACTACTGTAAAATAAGAACCGAGACGAATAAGCTATAATGAACACGGATCTGCAGATATAACTTGTACATTCAACTACAGATAACAAAATCGAAGATTATTACATCCGAAAGGGGCAGAACTAAATAAGCCGAGGCGAGTAATCCTTTGTTGGCTTGTAGAATACAACAATATAAATAAGTTTCCAAAATATAGTAGCTATACCAAACACAGTTCTGCAGATATACTTGGTTATATTCAGGCATATAGGACAGAAATAGAAATTAATATATCTGTAAAGGGGCAGAACTCTGTAAAATATGGGCCGAGGGAAGCCACTTTCAACAGGTGTCTGACTTAGCACTAGATAAATAAGTGTAGAAAATTTGGTGGTTGTATCTCAAGCGGTTTTGCCTAAAATGCGTTAACGGACGGACGGACGTACATGGCAACGACAATACCCCGAGGACAAAATGGCCGAGGGGTAAAAACCAATCCATTCATACAACATGAAATCTCTATGGATATGGAAATATTTAAATTGACAATATTTTCATAACTGAAACAATGCTGGTAATTGGGGTGCAGTTGTCGGTAGGAGATGGGAATTGAGCCATCTCCGATAGACTGCACCCCTAGGAGGCTGACTATGTGGTGATGGAATATTCTATTCTTCTTCAAATAAATTAAGACAGTTCAATGATTATGTCAAATTCGATGTTATATTACTTTATTCTAAGCTTTAAACTCTTTCTCAGAACCATTACATATGGCGGCGGCAAAAACACAAATAAACTCAATAGCAATCAGGACGCCAGTGGCAAAAACTGATAAAAACTCAATTGAGGTAAAAAATATACTGAAATTTCAGTATCCGGTAGCAAAATTTTGGACTTCTATGAATCCCTGATATGTGGTATGAATTTGGATATCTTGACCACGATGCTTCAGGAGATAGAGCCGAGTCTCTATTATATTATAATTTGACCATGTGAGTAGGTATAGTGAGTGAGTGAATAGAATTTAACGTCGCTTTCAACAATATTTCAGCTATATCACGACGAACCAACTAAGCACCACCCAGCCCAGTTGTGTTCCTGCTACTTCAAAAAAGAAATCTTTGAAGCAGCATGGAACCAGGCACCCTTCATCCACCCTATATAACACTGAGGACAGCGCACAAGACACAGACAGGACGCTTACATGGTGCAATGAAGACAAGTGATATTACAGTGCTAGACATCACATTATCAAGTTCCTGTTGCTTCTCTGCAAAATGCATTGAAGCAACAGGAACCTGAACCCACCCAACCACCCAAGTAGGTATAGAAGAGCTCCGGTCGACACCCAGATGTATGTATATACTGTACATTTTCTCATTGTCAGAGCGGCTAACCTCTTAAAGGTAATTATGGTTAAAAATACTGACGCGCGCTAAATTTATGATTATATTTGTGAATAATTAAAATTGTATTGCATTTTAACCCTTTCATCGGTTTTCCCCCAGCATATATTAGCCTCAGTATTATGTGTCGTTGAATGAACTTCATTATCTCATAATGTTGGGGATACAAAAATGACATAAAACAAATATTGTGTCTGTGAAACGTCGTCCATTATTACTTTACAGAACATCAATAATTACTCCTCATCTGACAGTCCTGTGATATGTGCAAAAGACTGTGTGTTTGAGGAAAACATGTTGAAATGGATCGATTATGAATGACTGGCCCATTTCAATTTGCAAAATCAACCCTTCTTTGAGTACCGATTTCTCCGCGATTTGTTTTCTTAATTGTGTTAGTGACTTTTTCTGCACAATGGATGATGTTCAAAGGAGCATTTCTCTTATATTTTGTAATTCAACAACCCAACATGGGATCCAATTCTAGAATATAAGGTCGAAGTGAACTAGACATTTGCGACTGTTGCCGTCTCAAAAAATTAGAAATATTAAGCTCATTTGACTCGCCACATATAGACTGATGCCTTTTTTGTTTCAGTCTGTGTTTTCTTCCGATAAAATGGAAGTTTGGTGGAATACTTTCACTCATTTTTTTTACTAAACTTTTATTGCTAGGTATTTATGAAAGAAATGAGAAAAGGTACATGTATTCAACGAACAGTATAAATTGGTATTAAATACTTGTTTTTCAAATCATCAAGTAATCTCTTAAAAGTCAAAGCTTAATAAAATGTGCCCTGGTAATGTCACAGGAAATCAAACATGGTTAGTTGCTTGTAAGATCCTGTTTGTATGGCTGTATATGACAGTGGTTGGCCTGGATGATGATCTATCGGTGTATTAATATCCTATGACTGTGGGGGCAGGACTAATAGGGAATGGTCTATTAACTGCTATTTGTGGCACTGCTAGATCAGTGGGGTGTAAATTCCACACAGCTACAAACCCAATCTAAACCTCCAGTTGAAGACACTGACCACTGATGAAATTACCACTGGATAGATGGCCTCAAGCCACTCTCTTACACCGTGGCTCTAATATCTGCAACACCATAATAATTTCTGAATATTCATTCCTCCAATATCTGATATCAATACCCCAGATCCTGTATACAAGTACTGGAATATCTGCAAACAAGAGTCTTATGGGCTTCAATATACACCCACGCATGCCTAACATATTGTTTTAACTAGGATTTGACCTTGATGAAATAGGTCAAGGTTGGTTAACTTGAATAGGCTTCTAATTAGTCACCAGAAGCAATGTACTGTAGTGTAAATTTGAAAAGCCGAGTCTCGATACTACAATAAGAAGAAGTGGCATTGATAAAATAGGCAAATTGGAAAGGCTTCTTGGTAATCACCAATTGCATATGTAGTATAAATTTGGCAAGATGTAATCACTAGTACTCAAATTTGTCCTAGATGAAATATGAAGGTCAGTTATATTCAATAGGCTTCTGTCCTTCAATATTAGTTGCAAATATTATGTGAATTAAGAAAGCCTGGCTATAATGCTATATTGTATTAACAAGCAAAATTGACATAGGGACAGACGGACCAAGCAGACAATACCCTTCTGCCAAACTTGGCAGAGGGGTAAAAATATCAACAGGTTTAGACTTCTTTGGCATCACAATCCACATCTGAGTCTGAACTGTACTCAACTATTTCCAATGATTTACTGTATTTACAACCACAGTGACCTTGACCTTTTGACCTCAAAATGAATAGGGTTTCTCTTTGACCCATGGGTAAGGTATACCCAAAGTTTGGTATCAATCCATGACATGGAACTGAGGACACGAAAAACGAAAGTTATTAGAATGACGGACAGATGGACAGACAGACACAAATCAGCTTGTCCAGATCTATCTAAATATGCAAATGTCTATCAATTTATACATGTATAGGGTGTCAGTTTATACACGTTTCGCTGTATATACACACAAAAATTTAGTTTTCATCGAATGTTTCATTTTATTGTTTAAAACATGAAACGCATGATTTGACATCAGATTATATGTAGCTGTCCCAACGCTCCCGGTGTATCTCAGTCCGGAGGGTAAATTTACACGGTTTCTGCACAATTGCATCGAATAACACTTGATCAGGTTAAATGGGCTGAGGAGAAAATCCATAAATAAACAGAGCAAACTGATTCTGTTAGTCTTCATACTTGACTAAAACTGAAAGCACATGTTAGAAATAAGGATTGCAGCTTTTTTTATGTTTACTGAAGATAAATGGCATTTACCTATCTCAATATGGCTGAGGAGACAGGTTGCTATAAACTGAGTATATTAGTGTGAAGATAAAAGCTCGTCACTAAGAGCAAAATTATTTCAACATCAATCCTGGGCAGGCAATGAACCTACAGCAGTTATTGACCAAACCCACCCACAACCACACCGACGCCATAATGCACAAACATGTAGGAAATATCCAATCAATATAGTTGACGACGCGGTCAGAATATTGGCCCACACAACTTGAACTATACAAGATATCAATCAGAGATAATGTGAGAAAGACTAATTGGCTAATATAAATATATCGATTAGTTATGAACATTACTATTCAACAAATGCTGAATGTCAAATAGGTACATGCAATGAAGAACTGAAATAAATGCTGAGAACTCAGATATGAGAGCCAGCAAAGTCTAGCTGGAAAGATCCCCAGAGTTTGTCGGATCAGACTGGATGATCCCCAGAAGTTATACCTGACTGAAGGATCTCAAGAGTTTGTCAGACCAGATTGAATGATACCCAGGAGTTTGTCAGTTCAGATTGAAGGATCTCCAGGAGTTAGTAAGATCAGAATGAAGGATCTCCAGGAGTTAGTAAGACCAGATTGAAGGATCTCCAGGAGATTGTCAGACCAGATTGAAGGATCTCCAGGAGATTGTCAGACCAGATTGAATGATCCACAGGAGTAGTCAGACCAGATTGAATGATCCACAGGAGTAGTCAGACCAGATTGAGTGATCCACAGGAGTAGTCAGACCAGATTGAATGATCCCCAGGAATTGGTCAGACCAGATTGAATGATCCACAGGAGTAGTCAGACCAGATTGGATTGTTAGTCAGACCAGAATGAATGGTCCCTGAGATTTAGACCAGATTGAATGATATGATAGTATTGGCAAAACAACCAAAATGATGTTCCAAAAATATAAAATCTGTATCGCTGATCAGTATTCTTAATCCATAATAATCATTGTAAAGTCGTTATCAAGAGAATGATGTATCTCAGTCACGCTTTGATTGTGACTGTTCATCTGAGCACCATGAGGATCTTGAAGTACATGGGTTCATACGGCCCCTGGATTACCTGGATAACTAATGCAGGCCTCGAAAATTGGTTCGTTGACGTAACTGAAAAATCGGTTACGATAAATTTGGCTTGCGTAACCTATTGTTCGGTTATGATGTTAATTCTTACGTAACCAATTGGTTTCGCAAAACGGTTACATAATTACAACAGTGTACCGTCAACGAGTGAAAAAAAGACTGTCCACAGCACGTGGGCAGCGACTGAACAGACAAATGAGTTAACATACGGGAACACGTAAATCGCTTCCACCATTCATGGTTGGCTATTGTGACTGGCTGTATAATTCATTCGCCATTTCCTTGTGATTCCATTAAAATCCTGATTGAAAAGAGAAGTTGAACACGCCGCCTGCAAATTTAGAGATGGCGGAAGTGACAATAAGTGTTAACCGCAAGCTCTGCGCTCCAAAATAATTCCTCCACGAGGAGCTCCGCATGCCACCTCTGCTGCTAGCTCTGTGAAGAGCGCCCCACAGAGCAACAACCTTGGAGCGAGGAGGCTTGCGGGTAACCCTTTAGACTCGTTCAAGTTTGATAAAGCTGTTCCTGGCCGCTATTGGTTTATTACATAATAGTATGCCGGCCCTGAACCCAGGATAGACAAAACAGGCTGTGCAAGCTGACAGACAGACGCCTGCCACGTGGTTGTCTACAAATTCAATACAGACAGGGCCGAGTTTGCGACTTAGTTTCGTTAAAAGACACACGTCATGTGGTTAAAGTTTGCACAGTGGACAGACAGAGAAGAGGTTGGGACTTTTGTTACCAGAACATATGTCCAAGAAGCGCATTCACGTAACCGATTGTTCGTTCTGGCCATTTCGGATTTGCGTAACCGACACGCGAACGATCGTTTCGTTCGTGCCAAATTTCAAGGCCTGTAATGAATGGATGATCAGACAGACAGAACTAAGCTATTGTAATATATAAACAACCTGAAGAAGAAGTACAAATAAAAGATTACTGATTTTCAAAACAAACCAGTGAAAACCCTGTAACTATTGTGTTCAGGAGAATATATTATATATTACCATATATAGTTTCTCTGATATTAGGGCATAACTATGGGGCGAAAAAAACACAGCAAGTCAGCAAAGTCTCACCTTCACATGGTGATAATAACATTGAAACACTCAGCGATAATTTGACGACTACAATGTAGTTGCATTCAGGAGATGGTGTCACATATGATGTAACATTTTCCACGATGAAGGGGCAAAACACTGAGAAATTAAACAATCACAATCATATAATTAAGTTTACCAAGATACAGAATAAACGAGCAAAAACTACAGGACTTTAGTTGTGTTCATGAGAAAATCTAACGGATCGATGAACAGTTGAATGGAACGACTGATGATGCCATCAAAATTGACGGGCATATAAAAAGACAAAGCAAATTAAAGCCAAAACGATAAAGAGCATCTATGGATTGTAAGATACTTCCTTAATCAAAACCATGATTCTTCATCATCTTATCAATTATCCATCATTGGCTAATAATAGAATCCATTGTTAAATGTTAACTCATTAGATATGCACTAATGGGACTGAGAATAGCAATGCTCTCCATGCAGACAAGTTTTAATTTCCTGTCTGTATACTTGAGAATTGTTCACAGGACTCCATACAACGCCCATACAACGCCCTTCCTGATGGTCTACAGTCAACTATTCCTCTCACTTAACTCAACTTAAATGAACTGCTCAACCCATTAAACAGATGTAAACTGATCATGAAAAGCATAACCAATCCCAGTTCCATATATAATGTATACAGGCCTACTGAGTACTGCGTTATCTTCCTCTGATAACATGTATAACTGTACAAAGGAAGGCATGAATGTCTACTACAGTACATTGTTCACATCCACTGGAGCAGTCCCCATGTTCACATCAATCACCAATGCAGAATAAAACCTTTCACACTCTACTGCTGGAGCAGATGATAGCTAAACACTGTTCCACCAGCTGAAGGTGACAAAACTCCACTCTACCATACACAAATATCCATGCAGACCATTGGTTTCACTTTCACATCTCCGACCGGGGAAATCAATGGCCATAGCAGGAAAATGGATTTCACACTTCAACATGAGAGAAGTGGTTTTATTTTCACCTAGAAATAAAATTTCAGCAGAAATAAGACAAGCCATTAATCATACTGACAAGTTAAATTCAGTGGAGAGCTGAGCAAACAACCATCATTAGCCTGGTACCATTGACAATCTGATCTACCTCACAAATGACATATGTATCTCCCTAGTATAATCCGTGGCGTGTCCGACTCCTCCTACTCCTCCTCCTCCTCCGCTTTACTCACTGCACAGTGGGTCGCATAGGTGTGGCGCGTGATAGGGTGGAACGAGAGACCTGGGATTTTCGCCACCCGAGATTCCATGGGCCAGACTTGCACCCTACAGTAGAATGGGTCGACTACGCATGCGCGATGAGTAGTGCGCGATGAGTAGTATAGAAAGGGCACGCGATCTCCCTATGCCTAAAAACTAACCCATGGGGGTGAATGAACCCATGGGGGTGAATGAGCCATGGGGGTGAATGAGCACTCGTATTATTAATCTATGAACTCTGATATTGCAATTTCTCAAAGATATACTCTGTGATGAATACTGGGCTGGGGATTGATTTGTTGTGCAATGGCTCTCCACAGTCTGATCACAAGCTGATCTAGAGACCGCATCTGTGTGCATCCCAAAATGATATGCACCCATTTTCCACAGATCCCTGTAACTTCATCTTGCAGATATCTTTTTCTAGCCATTTCATATTGATTTCAGTCACATAACACACCATATGGCAGGGGCTCAGACAGTTGAGCACATGTTGGAAAAACTCGTAATTTGACTAAAATAACCTTGGGAGCTCCACTCAAATTGCCACTGATGTCATTCCGTATTGTGATGGAACAATAAAATGTACGCCTAGGTAAGTTTGAGTTTGAGTGAGTTTGTCCGGAAAGTCATCTGGGGTGTCATGTGACTGAAATCAAAACAAAATGGCTAGAAAAGAGACGTCTGCAAGGGGAAACAACAGGAAGCTGCTGGAAACTTGTGCATATCATTTTTGGAGTGCACACAGACTCAGCTTAATGGTACAATCGATGAAATTAATGGGCAAACTATTTATTTCACTGAGGTAGATGGAAGGGTTCCATTGCATTTTTGCTGCAGCAAGGTTTTCCATGCGCATTTTCCAAACATGCACTAACTCCATCTTTTGGTATAGCGGGCGGTTCCGACGATTCCCTCATTCCGGGTACTGTCAGTATTTCGGACTAGTAAAGAGTAAGCATTTCCTTGTATTCATGATTTCTGATCTGAAAGTGGCAGATACTTTGTTTACATGCAGCCATTAGAGCACCAGCAGCCATTTCAATCCTCTGTCAGGGAAAAAAAAGATGTGTTATGTTGTAGCCCATTGGTATAATTTCTATAAATCATTTTCTTTGAACCAATCAAAAGCATTATTATACCTCATGTAAATTTGTAATGTTTTCATTGGTTGACAGCCTGTCACGTGTCATTCTACAAATCGTGATGTTCAGTGTTGATGCAGTCATATCTTGCCTAACCGTTGAATAAATGTCATGTACCACAGCAGAGCGTTGAACATGACATTTATTCCACGGCGACATCTGTCGGGCTAAGAGCTGCCTTCCATAGTGCGCACGCCATCATACTCCCCGAAACGAAATTGATGTGTGTATGTCATGATGTCGGCCTGATGTGTATACGTCGGCTCGTTGGTGATAGAAATTAATGAATGTGATTTGGTAATTGACTGAAATAAATTTGGCATCTTTTGAAAAGGTTGTGTTGAAAAAGATATGCTTATTTCACCGTACCATCCTCATTCACATAATTTTGAAGTCCCATTTTATTCAAATATGATATTCGGTATAAGATAAGATAAGATAAGATAAACTTTATTTAACGTCGGTTTGTTTGCCAAAATACAACATAAGCTCTATTGAGCTTTTTATACCGACTTAAACGAAAACAACATGCAATAAAAAACAATCGTGAATATCATACAGACAATAAAATTGACATTGTGCTTAAAACTCATTTACAATTTATGTGCGTATTTTTTCCTTTTATAAATATATAAGTTACATATATATGCCATTACCGATAGCTACATTGCACAGCATGTTAAATATTAAATATATTAATTATATACAAATTAGATAAGATTACAGATTATGACGTATAAGCTGAGCTTTTAGAAATATCACAGTATTCTTCGAGGCTAGACTTCACTTTTATACACCTACATTTATTTCCACACCAAATCTTCAGAATACTTTTAAAATCACTAAATGAAGTTTCTGTTCTGGCATTGTCAGGCAAATCATTCCAAATTTTAGAAGCCTGATATCTGAAGCTTTGAAGTCCATGTTTCGTAGTTCTTGTCTTGGGCACTACTAAAAGATTATGATATCTAAAATCATATTGAGTATTTTTCACCTTGATTAAATCATGTAAATATTCAGGGGTTATTTTATGAAAAATCTTAAACGTTTCCTGGGCTATGAGCTTAACTCTCTGCAAATGCAGAGGACAAGCGTCTGCCTTGGTGAGAAGAGCATCATAAGATCCTGTAAAATCCTTAAAAACAAATTTCAAGGCTCGGTGATGAAGCCTCTCAATTTTCGTAGTATTGCCCTGACTACAAAAATGCCATACCAATGGACAGAAATGAAAGGAAGATAGAATGATAGGTATAATAAAACAACTATTGCATGTTATAGAGTGGGGCATCACGATTTGTCAGCTAGAGACAAGTCATGTACGTACAACTCGGGCTGCGCGCTCGTTGTACATCACTTGTCTCGAGCTGACAAATCGTGATGTCCCACTCTTTAACATGCAATAATTGTATATTATAACACTCTGACAGGATGTGATGTCATGATTTTTTATACTTTTTTTTAAGCTATCAACCATAGAAACTACAATAAAACGATCAGACAAAGAATGAAAACAACAAACTTATCCATAATCGGCTTCATGGGTACCATTACGTGAAAACTTCCGCACAACAAAACTCGCTTGAATCAGGGAAAGAGTTAAAGTAGTGGATCATTGTCAGGGGATCAATACTTTGGATCTGTGTCCAGTGGATCAACACATTGATGTTTAGAAGATTGATGTCCTGTGGATTAAGGTCCTATGACTGGGGATTAATGTACTGGGGATTAATGTGCTAGAAGTACAAGACAATCCCACCATAAAACTAAGTTATAATAATTATAACAAGATTAAATAATTTGATTTAACCTCAGAGATCCAAGAGACATGTTCAATATGTGTTCATAATTGTTGCTACAGACAGTCTCTTAATCCCCCTAAATCAATGACAGTTAGATAGGGGTTATTCAATTTGAGGTCTACTGTACTATAGTATCCTCCCACAGTGAAAGTCTTGTGTGAGGTAGAGAATTAACGAATGTCATCTGTCCCTCCCCCACACAACTCAAAACTCTCTTCCTACTCACCGCTTTGTGTGAATCAGCTGCTAGCCTCGCCGCATAACGAGCAATCAGGCGATGTTCGTCGTCAATGTGCGTGGAATCGACGCTGGCATTAAGTTTGCTTGGGCTGAGAAAGAGAAAAGATCGGAAGACATGAAAGTGATAAATTATCCGATTCACCATAAAGGTTGATAAGGGCATGTGTGAAAGCTGTCCTATCTTCAACATCTCAGTGTAATCAGCTACTAATACAGGCATATGTTCCATATAATAGCCTCTGGTATTTCACCCTCAGGTTCCTGTGTGTGTGTACAGGAGTACAGGTGGGAAACGTATTAGTGATCCAAAAGTACATCTCAGGGGAGGAGAATTGATCCATATCCCACGGATTTATGGAAAGGTTACATATATCAGGTCATCGTGTTAGCCAGAACTTTAAATCAGGGTATTAAACAAAATTAGAATTTTTTGCAGATTTCTCAAACAACATGATGTCTACTTCCTATCTCTCCCATGTTAAATCTGCTAAATTTAGGGTGCCGAAATTCAAAGCTGGGTGCCGAAAAGCGCACCCCTCTGGCTAACAGCTGATAGCAGAAATATGGTACCTGTAGGCATATGTATAAGATACATTTTATAGGAGATGTTTATATGTTATTAATCGTTCACATTTGTTTTGACGTTGTATTGGCCTGAGGGTAGCCATCTTGGCCCGACGCCGCAAGCCGAGGCACGCTATGTTTACCCGAGGGCCAAATACCAAGGCAATACGAATGCGAACGATTCATAACATTTCATTAACTGATAATTCTACAATATCACAGAAGTTTTTTTGTGGAGAATAGACATTTGAACTAATTATGAATGAAATAAGATGACAAGCACCAGAGGAGTGGTGTGTCGTCTGCTGGAAAACAGAATGTGTGCGATGCAATTGCCCAGGGCTACAGGGTGCATATAGAGCTGCATCCCGTGTTGACTTCATGATCTCGGTCGATTCGAGCAATAACATAAACAATCAATAATTCAGGTTTATTCATATATATATGTTCACCAAGATTTCTCTAGGACTATCATTGTGCCATCAAGATCACCATTAACATCATCAATATTTACAAGAACAGCCTGCCTATATAACTGACCCTACCACTCTATACAACGTGAAATAGTCTACAATGTAATGTGACACTGTTAAGAGGGATCATGTGTAGGGCGGGTTGGGGGAAACGGGTTGCACGGCGTGTTCGCACGACCTGTGCCCATCGCGGTGCGATGGAGTGCCCAAGTACATCCATCCATCCATCCAAGTACAGCAGCACTGCACCCACTTACATCAGTCTGGCTATCACGCCGATACCCCCATACTGAAGAGATATATAGACATTATGTATACCCACTTACATCAGTCTGGCTATCAGGCCGATACCCCCATACTGAAGAGATATATAGACATTATGTATACTCACTTACATATCAGTCTGGCTATCAGGCTATCAGCCAGAGGGCCAAAAGATATAACTTCTTGAATTACTGTTTTAGTATCCGGACCTCTTGTTACCAGATCTATATAGAATTTGGTTTTCTACCATTTCAATGAACACTTCTCGTAATTACTGAAACATCCGTAGCTTTAAATTATCAGATCATCTCATTGTTTCCATTCAGGTGGATAAACAAATTTAATTTCTGAAGACATGCTTACATGTAAAATGTAGTACTGGTATCATGCTTACATGTAAAATGTAGTACTGGTATCATACTTACATGTAAAATGTAGTACCGGTATCATGTTCGCTAATCTCTCTAGTAATTCGCACATATTAAAACACACTTTAGAAGCCAACCCCAGAAAATTATTGGTCAATATTCAGCTCTGATTGTTCAAAATTTACAACTGAGCTACTGTACAAGATGTCCACAGTTGGCAAAAGAAAATATCCATCAGTCGAATGTTTTAACATGAGCCTAGCTGGTCTATGTGTGAAAGTTTGTCAGTTACTTGCCGACGGGTGGTTGCTCTCTCCGGGTACTCCGGCGTCCTGCACCAACCAAACTGACTGTCACCATATGAGTGAAACAACCTTGAGTGTGACATAAAGCCAATCCCCCCCCCCCTCTAATGTTTTAATTTAAATGAGTACATAGCTGGTCTAAATGTGTTTGACTTATTGAGAGAGTTTACCGTATCTATTTTAACTATTCTTTTTAATGCAGCCTATAAATACTGCCATCGTTGAGATAAGATGAAAAAACTCAGGAAAGGTCGCACCATTCAGTTTAAACTATTTTATTTTGCATCTGAGCTTATCATGATTATGTAGATATGAAATCTGCTTCCTTTGACTAGATTTATTGATGACTCCTTTCACTATACTCTGGCCTAGTTGTACAGCCTTCAGACAACACTACAAGCAGATAGTTATGGATGGAACACAGATTTAGTATACGACATATGGTCATCTGACAAATTATCTTACCACACGGCAGTATACATGCCTCAGTGATTCACACAAAAGATGATAGCAGATGGCAATGTTGCATGATATGTACATCAATATTGGTATACTGTACTCATCCAATCAAAATACAGGTTTCCAATATGCCCGTGGTATATAGGTGTATGCTGCCTAAAGTGTACTATTTCCAGCAATTTAGGCATTGTTACCAAGATCTCATTGTACATGGTCATGTATATATCCAGGTATCGGGCTGATAGCCAGACTGATATGTAAGTGGGTATACATAATGTATATCTCTTCAGTACATGGTCATGTATATATCCAGTCAAAAAAAAACAAAACAGGAACCTAAATCGTTGAGTCTTACATGTTTTGAGTTACTGGTGGTCAGTGACTTACATGTAGCTTCACCGTTAACCACAATGTTGGTACCTAACACATCACTACTCACTGTATCCACTCACAAAGATGGGATTTCCAATGGTTTCCTGATATTTTTGTATCTCAATAGGTTTCTTGTCTGTCATAATCATGGATGTATTCCTCAAGTTTGATCACAATCTACATCATTGGACACTGATTTTCTGGGAAGGTGTAGGACACCATGACATTGACCTTTTGACCTATTTGACCTTTGATAATTTCAGTACCTGGCATATCATCTCTCATTGGTAAACAAAACAATGTATCTAACGAAACAAAAAATAAACAACATTATTTTGATAATTTCCTGATTTTTAGGCTAGAGTGATTTTAATCTTTGACCTACTGACCTCAATTTTGTTATGTGATCTGCATGATCCCATAGTAATCTTTGTTAAATTACAGAGAAATAGGTTAATTTGTTAAGGAACTTAAATAACGAATATCGGGAGTATGATAAGGAGAATGTGCACTCCATAGGACTTCACCAGCTATATCTAACCTAGTCTAACTGTGTGAAGACAAAAAATATGCAAGTATTCAAAGAATTTCTGAACATGCTGAATGGGGTCATAATAAATGGATTGAAATATCAAAATACAAAACATTTTCTCGCCATTTGAAAATGTGCCTTCTAGATCATATTTCCTTGAATTATTGAGCAACTATTGATTCATACTTTATCAAAGATGTTGATAATACATGATATTTATGAATTGCATATTATAGTATAGATAAAGTACAATGAATCAAATTACCATGAATTATTGTGGACCATTCCCAGACCGTGACGGACGCGTGCCACTGCCTGGTTAATACATCGACCAAACATGGGTGAAAGACTTGGAGATATACAATGTAAACATGCAGTGTGAGAGGAACCATCCTGGCAGGTATAGACACAATCTGTTTGTGCTATCTCTTGTAAAGTATTTGAATTCCGCAGGGATGACGAAACTCTAGATCTGTTCCGCGTTGATATATCTTGACATGTTGATGATCGACAAAGAGTTGATGATTCTTGTGATCCGATTGGTTGATTGCCACGTGAAATTTCCCGATCACTACTTGTGTGACAAAACGGGGATGGCTTTGCATGCTTGTTGTTCTTTAAATGATGATTAGATGGAGCCTGGTGATAGGTAGCAGAGCGACAAAGTGACGATGCATCCTTGGATCTGATTGGACGATTCGTAGCGGATAGTTCGTGATATGTGGACGAATGGCGTAGTGGAGATAACTGTCTGGATGTGTTTATCCTATCACCAGGTACTTGTAATATCCCAAGTTGTGATAACAAATCATGATTAAGTATGTTTTCCCTTGTTATCATTTCTCTGTTTTTGACCACAGGACGGGCACCATGTCGTTGAGAGGGTGATCTGGATAGAGGAGAAGATTCCCTGGATCGGACAGCTTTACCTCTGTTAACAATCTCAGGGGAGGAACAGGAATATGGCATAGCACCAAACATACGATATGAAAAAGTGCCCCTTGGTATGGTAACATCCATTTCCGGGCTGGAAGTATCACTGTATGCGTGCTGTATTTGTGACAGCTGCGGTTTATCGACAGTTCTCTGGTGAGGTACAGATGAATTCCTACAGGATTCTGAATGTTTTGGTGAATTCCTTTGAGTTTGTGACCTAGACTGTAATGCTGGCTCCACAGATACTCGAGGAATACTGACTGGAGACAAGGTGCTGGTTCTGGGGGATCTATAAGAGTTATCATGGTCTGTACCAGACACTCCTAATGATGGACAATGATTTGGGGAAGTCCTAGTCGAGGTAATAGCGTCTCGACAATGGGCCTCTTGCCATCGCATAGGGGAGACATCTCGATACATCTGGCGGAACTGTCTCTTGGCCCAGAATTTGGTCACATACCACCACAGATCATCCATGATTTACTTCTACACTTCGACGATCAGCCTTAACCCTTCAAAATTTGTACAAATTGATCTAAATTGAAACTCAGAATAGAATTTGGAAAAAAACAACTGAAGAAAAAATAAGCATCAAGCATTGGGCTGTGATTTCAAATTCATTAGGTCTTAAGATTTTTTTTTCCACAAAAAAGCTTAATATCTAATTAACAAGCAGAGAATAAACAAGGAATGAAATCCTACCAGAGAAGTTCCCGGGAAATGATATCTACGACCACGACGATGGCATAGGGAAATATTGACTCTAGGCATATATAGTTGGATAACATAATATTGATTGGAGATAGATTCTCGCTTTAGCCTATTAAACTGCCTGTGTAAACAGCCCAGCTGGTTAGAACATATTATACCTAGAGGCAAAGAGATCAGGGATACACTAGTTAAATATTTACACCAATACTGGTAAACCCATCAAACACTCACCTATTATAATATTCTGTGCAACTAAAACATGGAAGAGACTGATAGAAAAACAATAAGGTAAAGAATACGAGCCCCAGAGTTAGCCTCGGTATATAAAATGTATGTACCAATGTCTCACGTTCTGTTATCCTCTGCAATAATACAAGCTCTTAGAACATATGTTCTCTTATATCTATGATCTGGTTGAGAATTGGCTGTTTTCTTCAGTAGCTGGAAATAGGTTCAGGATGTTTGGAGCACAATATGTCAAAACAATGTAACTGTTTGCATTGCCTCCAGTCTGAACTCATGACACCTGGTATATATCTACCTGGCCTAGTTCTGCCGCAGCTATCAAAAATATCATAAACATGGCTTTAATGTGGAAATCCCAGAGATGCTTTGTATTATGTTTATATATCCACCAAGCAATCCAACCCGAACAATGTCTTCACAATCTACCAGGATCTTTCCATCAATACATGTACTGGTGTCCCCGTATCTCTGACAGGCAATAAACCAAAAAGCTAAATGACGACTGAGAATAATGATTTCTCAGCTATTTGCCAGCAATACTGATTAAAATGAACAAGAAAATGACTTCAGGAACCCACACATTGGCTATTAATAGCCCTCAAATGTCAGCAAATAATGAGGAAAATTACACGTGCCCTGCTCTGAAACCCTGCACAAATATTATTAGCTGCACAGCAAAGGCAAATTAGGGCTGTGGAACTCTTCAATGAGCTGGCCAGTGATCAATTCTTTGGTATAGTTTGACACAAAATGAAACAGGAACCAGCTATACCGAGTATTAAAGTTGTTTTGAGTCCTTCACACCTCCTGTCTCAGGTAATCCCATGATCAGTCAGTCACCATCGGACCATAGCTATATACCCTGGATACACTACCTGGAGACAGTTAGTATGTGAACACCTGTCATAGACAACCTCTCGCTGGGTAACCTGTCAATATCCACGGGTGTAAATTACATTGTCACAGGTCTGTTAACTACCGCCATGTGGTCACTAACATGGCTAACAGCATAGATCAGGTACCCCGTAGTCCATCACCACTCCGCCGACACTGTCAAACAGTTGGAAGTCCCCAGTCTCAGTTAGCTGGTGGAGCAAATCCAGGCTAACCGCATGGTTAAGGTAACGTTATACAATTGACTATATGTGAAGATATCCTATTGATCCAGCTACTGGAGACTTCCGTCCGTCCGTCCGTCCGTCCATCCGCCAACCACCAGGTAAAGTTTTCATCATCTCCGTGAACTACATCTACTATTGAGCTGATAACAATGACCATTAATTCCAATTTTGACCAGTCCATTGTTCTCCATTGGGGACAGTTCAGTCGGTCATAACACACTCAGGTGGGCACACAATAAGGTCGTTAACATGAATAATATACATCATTCACAAATCTACCTGCAGAGGTAATTCTGATAACAATGGCAAGTGTAAATGCATTTAAATGTGCCTCTGTGAATAATTAATGTAATATTAGTAATTAAATTTGATTAATGTGGCAATAACAACTACATATATTACGACGATCAACTTGGCCCACTACTGTTTTTATATATATATACAGTGTAACCTCTCTATAACGCTGTTATTGGGGGACAAAACTTAAACCACCTTATAGATATTCAGCCTTACGAAAGGGCTAAAATAATATGCCTTTATTAATTTGGGAGACACCATAGTACTCACCTTATATCAGAATCAGCGCTATATAGAGGCACCTAACATAGTGAGGCTAGACTGTATATTGAAATTATGAGAAAACGTCATACACACCCAACATTGTAACTCACATCAACAAATATGAGGGATAAAATATTATGTTTTCCAGGAGATTTATTCTTTTCTGTAGTGTATCGGATTACCCACCTAATGAGTTTACATCATATTTATAGTTCATGTATTACCGGTGCTCATAAAATATTAGTACTAATATGATGAACATTAACTAAGCTATCACCAATAAAGATGGTAATAATTAAAAAATGCAGCATATCAAGTCAAAAGCCATCAACCTAGATAAAACCTGAAACCCCAGGATGAAAATCTTCAGGGATAATATTCAACAAGAGCTCAAGAGGCTTCAATATACGCCTGTATATCTGGAATTACATTGGTCCAAATTCCCAGGTTGTTTATTAGACTTGATTCCAATTGGTAGTTAGCAATCCAGCGAAAGCTCTACGATTTTGTGCTTCTGAGAATGTAACAAACATATGACATCTTATATTGAATGATAAACTAAAATGGGCTTAACTCTTGGTAACTAGTTGACCTTGAAACAAGAGCCGAGAGTTCACATATCCCACACTGAAATCGACAAGTCAAACACAAGAAAATAGTAGTTTTCCTGAAAATGGATTCCTTTCAGACAAGAGAATTTTTCATGAAGGAAGAAGAAACTGATGAAGTAAACCTTTGTTAATAAACAGGTATGAAATTCATAAAGGACCCCTCTCCCCGTTAAATTAGTAAATGTATGGTTTCTATTTCCCAGCAGTTTAACTAAATGTAGCGGTTTCAAACATGGGAGACAACTCCACAGAACAAATGCCATATACATGTAGGGGAGAGAACTCTGAATATTCCAACCTAACACATATAGTCAGCTATACTTGATTCAGTTTTGGGGAACTGTGACCTTGACGGTCCTCTGACAAATTGATCTCAAAATATATGGCTCCTCTTTGCCATGCGAGTAAGGTATACTCCAAGTTTGGTACCAATCCATACCTTGAAACTAGAGATATCGCATGGACAACAAATGTTAATGGATGAATGGACAGAATGCAACATCGCATTACACGACCTCGTCTGAAACAGGCATATAAAAATGTGACTTTTAATGCTTTCTTGATTTTGGGGTCACAGTGACCTTGACCTTTGACTCACAGTTTGGTATGGAACACATGTCCCTCTAATGTATCTACTGGCAGAAAAAAAGTTATTTTCAATGATTTTCTGATTTTGGGGTCACAGTGACCTTGACCTTTGACCTTGACCTAAATTTTGGTACACGAAACATCGTCTTCTTTCAATGTATCAATGGACATAAAAAAATCACGATTTTGGGGTCACAGTGACCTTGACGTTCGGCCTTGACCTACATTTTGGTGTCCCCCTAATGTATCCACTGACACAAAAAAAAATGTTATTTTTAATAATTTCCTAATTTTGGGGTCACAGTGACCTTTGGCCTTTGACCTTGACCTAATTTTTGGTTTCCGGCACTTCATTTCCGCATATTGAATCCACTCACAAAAACTTAGCAATTTTTAATGATTTCCTGATTTTTCGGACACACTGACCTTTGACTTCGATTCTGGGGTCACAGTGACCTTGACTATTGACCCGGATCTAAATTTTGGTACATGACAAAACAGCTCCCTGTGATTTCTCAATAGACACAAAAAATCATGATTTTTAACAATTTCACAATTTTGGGGTCACAGTGACCTTGACCTACATTTTGGTAGGTGACACATCGTGTCCCCCTAAACTATCCACTGACACAAACATTTTTTTAATAATTTCCGGATGTTGGGTCAGTGACCTTTGACCTTGACCTAATTTTTTGTATGTGACACTTCATTTCCCCCTATTGAATCCACTCACAATTTTTTTTTTTTTTTTAATGATTTCCTGATTTTTCGGTCACACTGACCTTTGACCTCGACCTACATTCAGTATGCAACACATCGTTCCCCCCTAGGGCATTCACTCACCAAAAATTGGAACTGTAGATGAAGAACTGTCAATGATCAATGATTTCCTGATTTTAGGCAACAGTGACCTTTGACCTCTGACCTCGACCTCAATTTTGGTACGCGACACATCTTCTCCACCTAGCATATCCACTCAAGAAAAATTGCAACTGTGGATAGAAATCATTCACAGATATAGACCGGACACGAACACTTTAGTGATTTCCTGTTTTTCAGGCCAGTGACCTTTGACCTTGACCTTCATTTTGGTATGCGACACATCGTCTCCCCATAGGTATCCACTCACGAAAAATTGGAACTGTGGATAGAAAAATGTCCCAGATATAAGCCGGACATGAGGGACGGACAGACGAAAGGACAGACAGACCGACAGATGGACGGAAACCGCCATCACATAATACATCCGCCTTATGGCGGGCGTATAAAAACTACATGTATACATTTTGTGCACTGTAAAATTGCTGGGTTTAATAATGTTTTTTCCGGTTTATGGCTAACAAATACATCACATGGCCAAATAGACCAAGCAGCATCATCCTTTCACAATTCAGTTGACACTATAGCATGTATTCCCTCCCCATGCTATCCGACTTATCAGGATCTGGGTCTTCATTATCATAACCTGGGGATCATAGCCTGAATCTCATTAACATAAACCTGAAGTCATAGCCTGAGCCTCATTATCAAACCCTGAGGATCATAACCTGAGCCTCATCACTATAGCCTGAGCCTCATTATCAGAACCTGAAGATCATAGCCTGAGCTTCATTACCATAACCGGAGGAGTGAGTGAGTAGTAGGGATTAACGTCGCTTTCAACCTTGTTTCAGTCATATCACGACGGTGCCTACATGTGCCAGAACACGAGAGTGCTTCCTATGGACACTGATCAGCCCAGCCAGTACAGCACCCGGTCACCCATCCAAGTATTGAACGAGCTTAACGTTGCTTAACTTCGGTGATCTGACGAGAACCGGTGTGTCCAACACTATAAGCCATACCTCCATAACCAGAGGATAATAGCCTGAGACACATAATCATAACCTGAAGTCATAGCCAGAGCCTCATTATCATAACCTGTGGATCATAGCCTGAACCACATCATCATAACCAACGGGTCGAAATATTCAAAATATTTTACCTGTCATACGAGACAGGTGACCAAAATGTTTACCTGTCACCTTTAAGAATTACCTGAACATGCAATCGTTGAAATTGTCACATACATGTAACTCGAGATTAATGACAAATTTAGATGTTGCAAGACACTAATAAATTAATGACACCTTGTTTACTTGCACTTATAACAGGTGTTTTGAATGAATTTTGTTGAAGATAAATTTTGAACACCAAAACAAAATTATTGGCTACCTGTCAATACAGACAGGTACTTTATTTCTCTACCTGTCTCTTTCAAAAATTACCTGTCAGAGACAGGTAGACAGGTGTAAATTTCGACCCCTGTAACCTGAGGATCATAGCCTGAGCCTCATTACCATAACCTGAGGATCATAGCCTGAGCCTCACTATCATAACCTCAGGATCATAGCCTGAGCCTCATTACCATAACCTGAGGAGCATAGCCTGAGCCTCATTATCATAACCTGAAGTCATAGCCGGAGCCTCATTATCATAACCTGTGGTCATGTCATCCAAGTTGCCACATGAACAGCTACAATAAAAGCGTACCTGAGATACAACACATATCACAAATTGTTAGATTCTTGGTATGTGCTTTAGAAAAGGTTAACCAGAAGACTATACTGTGAAATCCTGTGGCTGTCAGTACGTCGGCACCTTTTCTCACTTCCCTTATATGCGTTGTAATCATTACCATAACTGGAGGATCATAGCCTGGGCCTCATTATCATAGCCTGAGGATCATAGCCTGAGTCTCATTACCATAACCGGAGGATCAAAGCCTGAGCCACATTATCATAACCTGAAGTCATAGCGTGAGCTTCATAATCTTAACCTGATGGTCATAGCCTAAATTTCATTATCATAATCTGATGGTCATAGCCTGAGCCTCATTACCATAAACCTGCTGTCATAGGCTAAATCTCATTATCATAACCTGATGGTCATATTCTGAGCCTCATTATCATATAACTCAGGGATCATAGTCTGAGCCTCATTACCATAACCAGAGGATCATAGACTGGCCCTCATTATCATAACCTGATGTTCATAGCCAGCGCCTCATTATCATAACCTTATGTCATAGACTGAATCTCATTATCATAACCTGATGGTCATAGCCTGGGCCTCATTATCATAACCTGATGGTCATAGCCTGGATCTCATTATCATAACCTGATGGTCATAGCGTGAGCTTCATTATCACGAGGATCATAACCTGAGCCTCATTATCATAACCTCAGCCTCAGCATGTTTCTATCCTGAAGATCATAGCCCCAACCTCACAATCATATCTTAGGATCTTAGCTTCAGTCTCATTATCATAACCTGAGGATCATAGCCTGAGCCTCATTATTATAACCCCAGCCTCAGCATCATGTTTCTAACGTGAAGATGATAGCCTGAGCCTCATTATCATAACCTCAGCCTCAGCATGTTTCTAACCTGAAAATCATAGTCCCAGCCTCATTATCATACCTGAGGATCTTAGCCTCAGTCTCATTATCATAACCTGAGGATCATAACTTGAGCCTCATTCTCATAACCTGAGGATCATAGCATCAGCATCATTATCATAGCCTGAACCTCATTAGGCCTATCATAATCTGAGATATATAGCCGGTCTCATTATCATAACCTGAGGATCATAACCTGAGGATCATAGCCTGAGCCTCATTATTATAACCCCAGCCTCAGCATCATGTTTCTAACGTGAAGATCATAGCCTGAGCCTCATTATCATAACCTCAGCCTCAGCATGTTTCTAACCTGAAAATCATAGTCCCAGCCTCATTATCATACCTGAGGATCTCAGCCTCAGTCTCATTATCATAACCTGAGGATCATAACTTGAGCTTCATTCTCATAACCTGAGGATCATAGCATCAGCATCATTATCATAGCCTGAACCGCATTAGGCCTATCATAATCTGAGGCATATAGCCGGTCTCATTATCATAACTGGAGGATCCTAGTCTGAGTTTCATTATCATAACATGGGGATCATAGTCCCAGCCTCATTATCATACCCTGCACCCAAGTGAAAATAGCTTTGGAATACATATACCAGTGCATCAGTGGCATGTGATAGAATACTAGTGGGATTTCTCAGTGAAATTCCATTGGAATATTTTTTTAGAATTCCAGTGGAATTCTCAATGGAATCCCAGTGGAATTATTGGCTATTGAACAGTTAATGCTCACAGATTAAAAATAACAAGCATACTTAGTGATTAAGGAAACGATTAATAAATTCAATTTTAAAGAAACTGCAATCTTGTTAATCATAGAGCAGTTTGGGATTGAGTAAATTATGGATACGATGGTGGCCAATATGTACTGTCTGATCAGAGAGTTTGAAAGGCTGGAGTTGCTTCCCCTCTTTGGAACTCTCTTCCAAGAGGGGAACTATTTTCACGTTGATGTGGATGGCAGGAAAACCATCTTGTGCCCTTCTTTTGACAAAACTTTTGTCAAAGTTTGGAGAAACAAAAGTTATTTCCTTATCCAAGATCATGGTAGAAGGTACGCTTCGCCTATAAAGCATGTGCTCATACTTAAATCATTGACTGGTTGCCTACCCTGTACAGTAGACATGTTACGGCCAGGATTTATTTCGAGGTCGATACAGACTGAATTGGAATTCAAATTCTATTGGCTGATAATTTCACCAGTCTGATTGGTTATCACAGTTCAGGTTGCCTTTCATTGGGCCATGGTCGTTCATTCTCTGGGTCTGGGGGTGTTTATTCGGACCCAATACATTCTGCAATGCCGAAACTGAGACTAGATCACGATAGAAGTTTTAACCAACAAATGTCGTAAACTGTCTACTGCATCGATAAAGAGAAGATAACCAGTCTACTTAATGATAGCCAGTCACATTATTAATGATAGACAGTCACATTATTAATGACAGACAGTCACATTATTAATGATAGACAGTCACATTATTAATGATAGACAGTCACATTATTAATGATAGACAGTCACATTATTAATGATAGACAGTCACATTATTAATGATAGACAGTCACATTATTAATCATTTGAACTAAATTCAAAATTGAATTCATCTCAGCTGCTGTTGTTGTTTCTTGTATCTAGTATTTTGGCACTTGGTTTTCACCCTACCTCCACTTTGGATTCTTTCAACATGACTTTGACACTTATCTCAAAATGACCAGATATCAGATCAGTGAACGACCCAATTTTTGTGATAATTTCAATCTGTAATACAGTGCTTAAAATATAAGCAAAGAAACTGACTGTTGATAGCAAGTTGAGTGCACATTTTTGAATGAAACCTAAAACCCATTGAAATCTATGTTATATCTTAGATTTTCTCTTGTCGATATGCTCTTTTTTCAAGTGGTACTTCAATATAAGACTTTTGTCTAGGAGACTTTACCAGCAATATTTTTGCATGTAAAAGGTAATGAAAAGCTTAGGGTGAGGGGGTAGGACGGAAAATAATCATGCTGAACTGCTAAAAAATTAACCAGACTGGTAGTGTTACTTCTGGTAAGGGCAATGGACATAAAAAACAATATTCATTGACGACATCAAGAATTTGGGACCACAAACTTCATTCTGGAAATTCTTATTTGGGGTTGAATATCTCATGAATCTGTATTTCATTGGCATTATATGATAGTGATTACAAATGTCAAAGTTGTTTCCAACCTGAACATCTACACGTGTGAAGCAGTATGTGAACGTCCCCAATACTGTTGTCATGGCAATGGAATTTCGTTAGAGAATGTCATTGTTGCCCGACCACTTGAGCAGATGGAATGGACAAACAGAGAGCAGAATGGTGAATTGATTTTCACCTTGTCAAAGGAATTCCTACATGTACATGTATTATAACAGCTCAATCTAAGCCTGATGACTTAAAGTTCTGTCACCAATGACAAGTCACTTTCAATACACCCTACACTGACTATATAGATTACTTTGGGTAGCAGAATTGATGTGGATATACCTGCATCTCACATTTCTTTGCACAAATTCTTCTAACAGCAGTACAATTTTGTACACATCCAAAAGTAATTTGTGTAAGTTTGTATTAAAAAATTTCAATAAATCTATCCAGTACTAGCAGTGCTCAGTAAATTGTGAAATAAAAATAAGACGTTTTGATGTTGGGCCACCAGCATTGATGTTGGGCCACCAGCATTGTAACATAAGGATAGGCCTTGATGTTGTAAAATAACCAGCAAAATTGCATATCTTGATTTCAGTTTCTGCCATTCATGGTGAAATACTGGTTATTCTATAACACTTGTGTCAATAACATCGAGCTGACCATGCAATTATTACACGATTTACCACGGTTATGTGAAATGTACATGTGTCAAGTGCAGGTGTTCATTAAGAAATTCCATTCCACAAGTCGGATGAGGAAAGAGACATCTGCTTCCATATAAGTAACAATCGAATAAAACAAACAAATAAATTACAAGATGAAATTTCGTTCAAGTTTAACTGTTGTTTCCATCGGGAAATCGATTAACAAACGACACAAATAGGCGTATATCCACGTAATTTCCCCCAACAGTTGACTCAACGGACAAAATCACTCCCCATTTGAGAGACCACATAAACTTGTCCACTGACATTGGCACGATGCCAACCGAGATGGGAGCATCGTCCCAACATCAGTGGACGAGTTTTTTCAAAAAAGGGGAGAAAGGTTGTCAAGTTTAAAATATGCTTTCAACATTTTATTGTAATTGTTGTTGATAATCAATTTAAGTAGTGCAATATAATAGAAATAATGTTTTCATAGGCGTGCTAAATATCAAACATTTATAAACAATGTTTCTATTTGTTACCAAATCAAACCTGTTTCAATTATGCCATTCAATCTCCGTCAGGAAGATGATACAACGTAGAAAACGGAAGTTAAAACTAAAAGTTAGCTCCCCTAGGTGGAGAGTTGTCCGCCCCTAGGAGAACTCTCCCATCCCATTCCAGCAGGATTACTATATAGGCTCTGCACCAGCCATACTCGCCCTCTATTCTCATTATAATTACCGAGACTTGTAGTGTTTAAGGCCGGCATGAGGGGACGGAGGGAGGGACAATCAAATTGAAACAGGTTTGATTTGGTAACAAATAGAAACATTGTTTATAAATGTTTGATATTTGTAGCCCAAATCGTAAACCTGTTTCAATTATGCCACAGTACCAACATATGGAGGCGGGAACCTCGGCCTTGTGGTAACTCCCATAGCAGACTAGTAATCGCTGGAACGACACCGACATGGGTATAAATCTGAGACATTATTACTCAACAAGTTAACCCTGGTCAAAGACGCATAGGGTAATTGAAGGAATTGATACAGTTTTACTTATCTTCTGATTGTCTCCATCCATGTAGCAGTGTTCGTGGTGTGGTACACAATACTTCCAAGATGAAGGATACCCCAGGCGCCCTCGGCAACAAGATAGGTCCCCTTGGCAGGCACTGTATGACTAGGGGGGAACCGGCCGCAATCCGTTGCATACAGGGAAATCCTTGATCCAACCGTAAGATAAGGGGGGACGAACGCAATCCCGAATCTTGGAAGGTACCAAGTCCACACCACTCTCAGACTGCAAGCTTCTTGAGGACAACTCCCATTCTTGGAGTGATGAACTTAGATGCGTTGGAATTGCCATGCTTGCTCTCTGGGCGAGCCGCGCACTCTTCAACTCTCTGTACTTTCATCACTACTGTTGACACTAGGCCTGGAGCGGGTGTTCTTGTGAGTTGAGGCACAGGTGACCCAGCTGAGACATCTAGAAGGAAGTCAGTTTCTGAAGAACAGAAGCAAATTTCAGTTAGGATTAACCCTATCCTAGTGTTAGGCCTTCATTGGTGATTATAGAATCCACGGCCGGTCAACTGACTTATTTCTGCCTTCTGAGATGCCTCTTATCATATAATATATGTAATAATAATAATATGACTGAGATGAGATGAGATGAGATGATACAGCAAGACGGCTGTCTTGCTGCGATGGTGACCATTTTGCCGCCCCCCCCTCTTTTCTGAAATTACTCACAACGTGCTGGGTAGCCACAGTGGCCCAAGCGTGGTCACACTATTGATTGCACTGTCATATCCCTCAGACAGATATTAGTGAACGTGGAGTTAATTGTTCAGGCACAAGACAGGACAATGTCATGAAGGGGTCAGTTCTTCCATACATGCCATGACGCAGCGATGGCACGAATCACATTAGAAGAAGCAGAAGATAGTAGTGGGGCGTCAATGGTATATCTACCCTCTGCCAATTGATAAGACTATTTTATGGTCTTCTTCAACTACGCGGCTTTTTTTTTTTTAAATGTCAAGCCTTGCTGATAGGCGAAGGGACAGAATAACCGTAGCCGAGAGCCGCGAACGGATCGGCACGAGTAAGATAGTGGCGGATGGCTCGAACAGGACATAGCAGAAGATCGTCCTCGAGTCCATGTACAAAGTCTGACAACGCAGGAATGGTGTACGACGTTGAGCGCACGGACCTGAACAAACAGACTCATTTTGGCGATAAATTCAGGAATGGGCCGAAAAGAAATGCAGGACCGATCCGCTGTCCAGGACATAGAAGATCTTTCAAGAGCATGAAGTATAGACAGTCTGGACGCCAAAGCAAACGCCGCCACGACGGCCGTCTTATAAGACACAGTTTTTATAGACGCGGACTCTAAGGGTTCAAAAGGTGGTATAATCAGAGCACACAGAACCACACCGATATCCCATTTCGGTAACAGTTGGCGAGTACAACGCGACTGTAATGCGAAGGCGTGAATAAGAGCAGAGATATTATCGTTAAGGCTAATGTCGGAACCCAAGGTAAGACGTAACACCCTATTCAATTCATGCCAGAGCAGATCGACAGCCTTCCATGGTGCTAATATGAAACTCCCTATCCTGGTGAAGGTGAAGGATGAAGTCAATTACGAGGGAAATAGAGTTGGGAACGATCACGTCCTCGGCACCAGGACAAATATAGGAACGTAGTGAGTAAGATCCTACATATAATAAACAACCTTAAGGTTGATGACAGAACCATAATGTCAAAGTCTAACCATTGGTGTAACGGTTAATATAGGAATAAAGTACTTGAAGGAGAAAGTCGGAAAAACTGTCCCACAAGTACACCACGAAGACATTGTGTTGATCAAGCACAATCCTAAGGTAAATGGATCTCAACATAATGTTAGTGTGATAAAGTCAACATGGCTCTGTGTTAACACTGTGCTGAATTCAATTAAAGGCGACTAGTCCGTCATTCACAATCCCGCCGTCGTCCTCAGAGAATATCCATGTCCATAATCCAAAGACCTATTCCATATAACAGTATTTAACCAAATACTGCTGATTCCAATACAATTTTGATATTCTGAACTCCAGACTGGAAACAGCAAGGTCTGGACAGAACTCTCTTCGTAGAGTAAAGACGAACCTAAGTAAATCACATTGTGAAAAACCCGAGAGGAATTGATACAAGTGGAAAGTTGACGCCAAACGAACGGACTTCCCCTCCCACCGACGATCGACGATGGAGAATCAAAGGAAGTGCCGATGAATGGATATAAAATATGCAACTCGCAAATGAAGAAATGACGTGACAAACGGCGTTATGGCGTACCGGAAACGTCTAACCGATGTAATAGAATGACGCACAGGCGTATGAGACACATGACGGTGTAATGAACATGTCGTCAAGGTGTAATAGGAAAGCGTAATGTGAAAAATGCGAGAAACGTTGTATATGATAAACAACGTAGTGATTTCCTCATTCACAACAACTTAATGTATATACATGCTCATCATGGAGCAGGATACAACTTATAAAAGCACACGACGTAACAGAAGGGTGTTGCAAACAGTAACCCCGAAGTTGATTATAATAATTTTCCTTCTCTTTAAACGCAGTAGAGATGAACATATTAAATGTTTGTAGCGTTAATCACCAAATGTAAGCTCAATGAGATAAATGGGATTATGGATCTTTGTGTCAGTGAACATGAATAATGTATCAATGAACATGGTTACATTATGACCTCTCCCGATGTAATTTGTCTCCTGTACATGAAATTCAGTACTGGAGTTTTATATGGAGAGAATATAAAACATTTACAACAATGTTACTATTATAACCAAATAGTCACACAACCGACATCCAGAACAAAGATTTTCCAGGTAACCAAGAAAGATCCTTAAAGAATTTTAAATTCCCGAAGAGAGGAAATACATTTAAGTCTCTCGCCGGCAGGAAAGTGAGGTTATTCAAAAATTTATAATTTGAAATGACCTAGCACGAACAATTTGTCGAGAAGAACAGTAAGAACATTACTAAAAAAGCAGTTTGATGCTCTAGTAGACTGTACCGGTAATACATACCTGGTAGAAAGAAACCATAGAAGACTTCAAGACTCACGTGTCACTAGGCTTGATCCTTGGCCGGCCAATACCTTCCCACTCACGCTAGTAATTTTAAATTTTCTCATATGGAAGAAATTAAAATTAGTGCATAACTCCATCTGAATTATAAGCGTAATACAGTATACAGATGGAACCAACATGGTGTGAAATAAAACAAGCAATGTAATAATCAGACAATTGTGTTTCAAGAAAATCACACTTTCACATAGTGGGTGAATGGGTTTACTCACTCACGTAAACCAGCATAAGTGGGTGAATAGGTTTACTCACTCACGTAAACCAGCACGTGATCTCATTGTTGTTCGACACACCCTTAATTACATAAAGAGATCAGTAAAGAAGCTCATTAAGATGCGACACAGGGTCGAAGTAAATAGGGTTGAGTTGTGGTTACGTAACACAAACGCAACAATCATGCTTCATATTCATGTCAGTATGAAAGACATAAAACCTCTGTCAGGACTCTCTTGAATACAGGATATCAAATATCACGAAATAATACTTGATATAACAAGAAATTACATTTTGGTAGGACCAAGGTGAACCAACCAAAACTGCAAGTCCAAACAGACACAACAACAACAACATGAAAATTTGACGGCTGCAAATAAAGTATCAGATCTCTCCGGCGGGAAGAAACGAAAAACCCCCGCCGATGAGGATACTATTTACAACCCTACTTGAGATATACACAAACTCAATGCATAAAATTCATGAATCAACGAAACCAAACCTGATCGTTTATTGTAGAGATCACCATCGGCCTTCAAATCTCAGCACTAAAAGGCAGACTTACAGAAATGCCGGGAACTAAGTACGAATCTGTCACAAATTGAGCAATAAAAACGAGGTCGCGAGAGCCCGTAAAAACCCACACCAAACACAGCGGGTCGAACTCATTGTTCGTGTGAAGACGTGATATTGAATACACATTGTCTCCATCACGCAGGACTGTGTTATCAGATAAGCCCGAGATTAATATTGACTTTAGAAAATATATCGGGCAATAATTTCAAGATATAAGAATTTTGAAAACTCCGACAAGAGCCAATTAATTTCGCGACGTACGTCCGAAGACAATAAACACATGGCAGATGGAAAAACAGACCATGTGAAGTCTACAAATTTGCCCAAACAATATTTTGACAAGACAGAAATGTGAAAGAAAACTATCCCCAATATTAATTTAATCACCATCGAACCATTGACAAAAATGACATAGGTGAGACAACATACGGTGAGGAAGTATTCCTTCGTCTGACATTTAATACGAGGATTATTCGAAGTAGACGGCATATCCGGCAGCAACGCTAAAAGCGCATCCAAATTATCCGAAAACCATCATTGACGTATGTTCCTAACTTTACACTGAAGAAAAAGGAATCACAGATGAACTCGACGAGACCGGTGTAGGAAAAACGTCGAGTCGAAGTACGAGAACGGCATACCGGAGAACGGGAGGGCCGAAAAATAGAACTAGAATTCCCGGTCTAATTCTCACCGATTTCGTAAGCAGTATGCACTATTTTAATAAGCAATAATCGTCGACAGATTGGATATTTAACGATGGAAATTGATTGAAATATCAAACATTTATAAACAATGTTTCTATCTGTTACCAAATCAACCTGTCTCAATCCACCATTATATCAGTTTGACCTCATGCCCGATAATAGTCTAGTTGATAATATTTGATGAGATGAAAATAATGGTTTGTCTTTTAGATCATCACTTGTGACCATCCTCGTCAATGTGAATACTTTCAGTATATTTCCAATACAAATTAAACATTTATAAACTATGTTTCTATTTGTTACCCCAACTCAATCCTAAAATTGAAGTCCCGTAACATGTCATTTCGCTATTATAGAATCGCTGATTCATCGATAAACGAAACCGCAAGAGCAATTTTGACACTCAATGGTAGGTCTGAATAACCCACCATAAAACGAGAAACGGATTTAGAACTGCGTTATGAATTAACCCGCAAAGGAGAAACAGACAAGACACGTTTATTCCGTTTAGGTAACGGAGTGTGAAAACAAAAGACAAAGGAGAGGTCGAGCATGATATGCGAACCCACTGCATTTCATTGTCCGAGGAGAACAATGGATTGCTAAGGCACGGCAGGTTAGAGAAGTCTTTGTCGAAGTAGACAAAGGAACCGGTTTGACTGCATACATAGTCAAACCTATACATGTAGGCTGTCTAACTAGACGTAGAACCGTCCCGCTAGTATATTTATAGAGGCGGGCGAGTTCTGATTACCAAGACCATGGGAAACATTTATATAATTGCAACGATAACTTCGTTAGCTTTCAGGTCAATTACAAGCAATTCCCAACAGACGTCTGTCGACTTCCGAAAGAAACGGGTCGCCAGACGCCTGCACAGGTAAGCCCGTCTAGCCTGGGCGAAATTTCCCCACGCCAAC
>JAVTVY010027102.1:0-11373 GCA_036873755.1 Hanleya hanleyi
CCAACACAGGACTGAAATTATTAAAGCAGCACAGGGGCTTGGGCTAGAAAGGGGGGAGGGGTAACTCTTAGCATGGCCAGGAAATATCTGTTAAAAGATGTGTAGAATTGCCAACATCCATGTTGGTGTTTTATCGGGGGGAGGGAGGGGAGTTCAATTGTCCCAGGAATTTTTCAAAAGTTTTAGTGTCACAGAATAATTCCTCTGGGACCATTAAAACAACCCTACCCCCCCCCCCCTCCCCATAAAACCAGCATTGGAGTTGGCAATACTATACTATACACAATGTAACAGATATTCCCCTGTTAAGAGTTATCCACCCCTCCCCCCCCTTCCAGCCCAAGCCCCTGTGCTGGTTTCATAATTCCAGTCCTGTGTTGGGTGTGAATATCATTGTTTTGAATTGTGTTCAACATAATTGTAAACAATATTAGTACTGAATGCAAAATTTTCAGTCAGATATATTCAAATTTGACATAGCGGTCTAGCCTGACAAAATGGCGTCGCAAAAACTGTCAAAATATGAATGGGGTAGGGGGAAAGGTATCGCTCTGTTTTATCTTAATATGACTTTCAACCATTGAGTGTCATATATCATTATACTTGTACAGACCCATAGATTGAAACGAGTAGATAAAAAAAAATCCACAAAAAGTACCCTTCACTTAAAGGCCTCAGTCCATAGTTGCGGATTTTTGGTCCCCCTCAAATTCTTTGAAATTAAAATTCCACCAGGTTTGACCCCATGAGAATTTTTGTTGACTTTTTGTTTATTGATATTTGTGATATCATTCAGTTGACTAGTTGATTTGCTTCAAATCAGTACATGGTATTTTGCCAGTAGGATTGGCCCATGCCTCACTATGCAGATGGAAGTGTGAAAGTGTGGCTGTGAATTGGGGCCATTTTCAGCTTACGAGCACATGGCATACTTTGCTATGTAAAAATCGAGCTTGAAAACCGCGTGGTCGACACCCTATTTTCTTTGCCAATTTTTGTTGGTCCTTGGACTGGGCACACTGTCGGTGAGTTTCAGGACATTTGAATAACAAGTTTTTTCTTTGGTGGAGGGGGAATATTACCCATTTTGGACCAATTTTAGAGGATTTTCCTGAAGTTTGAAGCAAGTTCAGTATGGGTTATGGGGACCCTGATTTTCGTCAACAAGGCTTACATCAGTCTCGGCTTTATGTCAAGAGCCTACTCTTTCAGAAAATATATAGTTCTATGGGGGTTCTCTAATAACACGGTTGCTGTTTAGCATAAAATGAACCTGCTTACTGTTTAATTTCAGATGCCATGGCCCTTCTGTAGACTGCACCCTTTAAGTGAAGGGTACTTTTTGTGGATTTTTTTTTATCTACTCTTTTCAATCTATGGGTCTGTACAAGTATAATGATATATGACACTCAATGGTTGAAAGTCATATTAAGATAAAACAGAGCGATACCTTTCCCCCTACCCCATTCATATTTTGACAGTTTTTGTGACGCCATTTTGTCAGGCTAGACCGCTATGTCAAATTTGAATATATCTGACGGAAAATTTTGCATTCAGTACTAATATTGTTTACAATTATGTTGAACACAATTCAGAACAATGATATTCACACCCAACACAGGACTGGAATTATGAAACCAGCACAGGGGCTTGGGCTAGAAGGGGGGGGGGAGGGGTGGATAACTCTTAGCATGACAGGGGAATATCTGTTACATTGTGTATAGTACAACCCCCCTCCCTCCCCGATAAAACACCAACATGGATGTTGGCAATTCTACACACCTTTTAACAGATATTTCCTGGCCATGCTAAGAGTTACCCTCCCCCCTTTCTAACCCAAGCCCCTGTGCTGCTTTAATAATTTCAGTCCTGTGTTGGGGGTGAATAGCATTGGTTTGAATTGTGTTCAACTTGATAGTAAACAATATTAGTTCTGGATGGAATTTTTTTATCAGATATGCAAATTTAATGTTACCTGAGAAAGTGCCTGTCCTGTCATATAAGTGAAGGGTACTTTTTGTGGATTTTTTTTTATCTACTCTTTTCAATCTATGGGTCTGTACAAGTATAATGATATATGACACTCAATGGTTGAAAGTCATATTAAGATAAAACAGAGCGATAACTTTCCCCCTACCCCATTCATATTTTGACAGTTTTTGCGACGCCATTTTGTCAGGCTAGCCCGCTATGTCAAATTTGAATATATCTGACTGAAAATTTTGAATTCAGTACTAATATTGTTTACAATTATGTTGAACACAATTCAAAACAATGATATTCACACCCAACACAGGACTGGAATTATGAAACCAGCACAGGGGCTTGGGCTTGAAGGGGGGGAGGGGTGGATAACTCTTAACAGGGGAATATCTGTTACATTGTGTATAGTGTAGTATTGCCAACTCCAATGCTGGTTTTATGGGGGTAGGACTGTTTTAATGGTCCCAGGAATTATTCTGTGACACTAAAAACTTTTGAAAAATTCCTCCTGGGACAACTGGAACCCCCTCCTCCTTCGATAAAACACCAACATGGATGTTAAGTACCCACATTACCTTTTAAAGATATTTCCCGGCCATGCTAAGGTTACCTCCCTCTTTCTAACTCAAGCCCCTGTGCTGCAAAGCTTTAATAATTTCAGTCCTGTGTTGGTGAATAGCATTGGTTTGAATTGTGTTCAACTTGATAGTAAACAATATTAGTTCTGGATGGAATTTTTTATCAGATATGCAAATTTAATGTTACCTGAGAAAGTGCCTGTCCTGTCATTTAAGTGAAGGGTACTTTTTGTGGATTTTTTTTTATCTACTCTTTTCAATCTATGGGTCTGTACAAGTATAATGATATATGACACTCAATGGTTGAAAGTCATATTAAGATAAAACAGAGCGATACCTTTCTCCCTACCCCATTCATATTTTGACAGTTTTTGCGACGCCATTTTGTCAGGCTAGACCGCTATGTCAAATTTGAATATATCTGACTGAAAATTTTGCATTCAGTACTAATATTGTTTACAATTATGTTGAACACAATTCAAAACAATGATATTCACACTCAACACAGGACTGGAATTATGAAACCAGCACAGGGGCTTGGGCTAGAAGGGGGGGAGGGGCGGATAACTCTTAAGATGACAGGGGAAATATCTGTTACATTGTGTATAGTATAGTATTGCCAACTCCAATGCTGGTTTTATGGGGGGGGTAGGACTGTTTTAATGGTCCCAGAGGAATTATTCTGTGACACTAAAACTTTTGAAAAATTCCTGGGACAATTGAACCCCCTCCCTCCCCGATAAAACACCAACATGGATGTTGGCAATTCTACACACCTTTTAACAGATATTTCCTGGCCATGCTAAGAGTTACCCTCCCCCCTTTCTAACCCAAGCCCCTGTGCTGCTTTAATAATTTCAGTCCTGTGTTGGGTGTGAATAGCATTGGTTTGAATTGTGTTCAACTTGATAGTAAACAATATTAGTTCTGGATGGAATTTTTTTATCAGATATGCAAATTTAATGTTACCTGAGAAAGTGCCTGTCCTGTCATATAAGTGAAGGGTACTTTTTGTGGATTTTTTTTTATCTACTCTTTTCAATCTACGGGTCTGTACAAGTATAATGATATATGACACTCAATGGTTGAAAGTCATATTAAGATAAAACAGAGCGATACCTTTCCCCCTACCCCATTCATATTTTGACAGTTTTGCGACGCCATTTTGTCAGGCTAGACCGCTATGTCAAATTTGAATATATCTGACTGAAAATTTTGCATTCAGTACTAATATTGTTTACAATTATGTTGAATACAATTCAAAACAATGATATTCACACCCAACACAGGACTGGAATTATGAAACCAGCACAGGGGCTTGGGCTAGAAGGGGGGGGGAGGGGTGGATAACTCTTAGCATGACAGGGGAGATATCTGTTACATTGTGTGCAGTATTCCCAACTCTAATGCTGGTTCAATGAGGTGCGGGTGGGGGGGAAGGGCTGTTTTAATGGTCCCGGAAAGTATTCTGTGACACTAAAACTTTTGAAAAAGTCCCGGGACAATTGAACCCCCCTCCCTCCCCGATAAAACACCAACATGGATGTTGGCAATTCTACACCTTTTAACAGATATTTCCTGGCCATGCTAAGGACACCTCCCCTTTCTAACCCAAGCCCCTGTGCTGCTTTAATAATTTCAGTCCTGTGGTGTGAATAGCATTGGTTTGAATTGTGTTCAACTTGATAGTAAACAATATTAGTTCTGGATGGAATTTTTTTATCAGATATGCAAATTTAATGTTACCTGAGAAAGTGCCTGTCCTGTCATTTAAGTGAAGGGTACTTTTTGTGGATTTTTTTTTATCTACTCTTTTCAATCTATGGGTCTGTACAAGTATAATGATATATGACACTCAATGGTTGAAAGTCATTAAGATAAAACAGAGCGATACCTTTCCCCCTACCCCATTCATATTTTGACAGTTTTTGCGACGCCATTTTGTCAGGCTAGACCGCTATGTCAAATTTGAATATATCTGACTGAAAATTTTGCATTCAGTACTAATATTGTTTACAATTATGTTGAACACAATTCAAAACAATGATATTCACACCCAACACAGGACTGGAATTATGAAACCAGCACAGGGGCTTGGGCTAGAAGGGGGGGGAGGGGTGGATAACTCTTAGCATGACAGGGGAATATCTGTTACATTGTGTATAGTATAGTATTGCCAACTCCAATGCTGGTTTTATGGGGGGGGGGGGGTAGGACTGTTTTAATGGTCCCAGAGGAATTATTCTGTGACACTAAAACTTTTGAAAAATTCCTGGGACAATTGAACCCCCTCCCTCCCTCCCCTCGATAAAACACCAACATGGATGTTGGCAATTCTACACACCTTTTAACAGATATTTCCTGGCCATGCTAAGAGTTACCCTCCCCCCTTTCTAACCCAAGCCCCTGTGCTGCTTTAATAATTTCAGTCCTGTGTTGGGTGTGAATAGCATTGGTTTGAATTGTGTTCAACTTGATAGTAAACAATATTAGTTCTGGATGGAATTTTTTTATCAGATATGCAAATTTAATGTTACCTGAGAAAGTGCCTGTCCTGTCATATAGGGTGCAGTCTACAGAAGGGCCATGGCATCTGAAATTAAACAGTAAGCAGGTTCATTTTATGCTAAACAGCAACCGTGTTATTAGAGAACCCCCATAGAACTATATATTTTCTGAAAGAGTAGGCTCTTGACATAAAGCCGAGACTGATGTAAGCCTTGTTGACGAAAATCAGGGTCCCCATAACCCATACTGAACTTGCTTCAAACTTCAGGAAAATCCTCTAAAATTGGTCCAAAATGGGTAATATTCCCCCTCCACCAAAGAAAAAACTTGTTATTCAATTGTCCTGAAACTCACCGACAGTGTGCCCAGTCCAAGGACCAACAAAAATTGGCAAAGAAAATAGGGTGTCGACCACGCGGTTTTCAAGCTCGATTTTACACCGTAAAGTATGCCATGTGCTCGTAAGCTGAAAATGGCCCCAATTCACAGCCACACTTTCACACTTCCATCTGCATAGTGAGGCATGGGCCAATCCTACTGGCAAAATACCATGTACTGATTTGAAGCAAATCAACTAGTCAACTGAATGATATCACAAATATCAATAAACAAAAAGCCAACAAAAATTCTCATGGGGTCAAACCTGGTGGAATTTTAATTTCAAAGAATTTGAGGGGGACCAAAAATCCGCAACTATGGACTGAGGCCTTAGGCCTTTGGCTACCATTGAGTGGGGCGTATGTTCTCAATAAATAGGATTCCCTTGATATCTAACAAAGCCTGTTTACCATCGTGGATTTTGTTAAATGGAAAATCTTTCATATGCCGGCTCAATGACAGAATTTATAGACGGCACTAAATGTATAGTACGTTCTCTAATATGCGGGTGTGGAGGCTAAGAATATCCGGTGGCTAAAGAGTGTCCGGCCCCTATCTTATAACCAAGCTAGGACACTTTTCTACACATTGAAGACAAGTGTCCGTCCTTGGTTGCAATAGAAAAGGATATGAAAAGGGACACTAATCACCAGGGCATTCTTATCTGTCACACCGGTTCACTAATCTGCTGATCTGCTGTGTACTGTTAATTTTGAACGTAAATCAGTTGTTTGCCGATATATTGTTTTCCGCAGTTCGCACAGACAAGAACGTAGATAAACAATTTGAAATCACACGACATTTTGACCTTAAAATTGTTATCTTCGTCAGTGAATCTGATACTAGGTCTCTCTAAAACATGCACCACACTTTGATTTTTTACACTGAAAACTGAGCCCATGTCGGAATTTCTTTAAGCTTGGAGCCTATCTTTGAGTGTTGATAGTGGCCGAATTCGAGACCTCTTTCATTCTGGGGCTGGTATTCAGCATACTTAAGGTGTTAATCATAATGGAGAAAACGTTGATATTGTTAGGGTAATAGATGGTGACAAAAGGAATCAAGGTTTTACTTGAAATCTTCTGGGATGCCTGTCTTAATTGAGAAAGACCTATATCCCTAACAATATCAACTTTTTCCCCATTATGATCAATACTTTAAGTATGCTGAATAACAGCCCCAGAATGGAAGATGTTGTCCGGAAGTCGAACATTATCAACAGTAGAAGACAGGCTCCAAGCTTTAAACAAAATTCTGAAGCGGGCTCAGTTTTCAGATACTCGATTGGAGACACGGGTCTCCAAATCAAAGTGTGGTGCATGTATTTATATTTCAAAGGGACCTGGTATCAGGTTCATCAAGATACCGATTTTATGGTTAAATGCAATATGTCGTGTGATTGTCTACGTTCTTGTCTATGCGAACTGCGGAAAACAATATATCGGCCAACAATTGATTTACGTTCAAAATTAGCAGTACGCAGTCAACAGATTAATAATACGGATCATTGCTTTCTGCTAGTGTGCCGGCATATTAGAATTAATGCAGTCTTTAAGGCTTTTCCTTTTTACAAAGTCCACGAGGGTAATCAGGCTTTGTTAGATGTCAAGTAAATCCTATTTATTGAAAAAATGCGCCTCCACTCAATAGGAGCCACAAGCCTTAAGCCTGTACAATGTCAATAACTCGGCTAGTATTATAAATTGTGTAACTTACACATGAGGCTTACTAGCCTCTTTTGTTCATCTCACTTGTTTGGCTTCAATAATGTATAGAAGTTAATAGACCAGTTTAGCAGGGTTCAATTTGTAAAACCATGGATTTATTTTTAGTGTTAAAGTATACACTATATGCTATATAATTATTACTTCTGTACAATATTCCACGAGAAGAACATAAAGTTCGAAACTGCAGACGAAATATAATAAAAAGTAGAAAGTCAAGACGGCTATTTGCTATTTTTATTTAAACCATTTCTTCACATCCGAAGACCACTATAGAAACGGTCATCAGTTTTATACAATGACATGAAACCATAACATTACTATCGTCATATCCAAATCACTGATTTACGTATGAGTAAAAAGGCTACTATGACTTCGTAACAGTCTTCGAACAATCACAATGAAAGGGTGATTAAGAACGACTTGGCGTTTTCACAGAAATCATCAAAGGCAA
Organism: Hanleya hanleyi; assembly: GCA_036873755.1. Classification (NCBI taxonomy): domain Eukaryota; kingdom Metazoa; phylum Mollusca; class Polyplacophora; order Lepidopleurida; family Hanleyidae; genus Hanleya; species Hanleya hanleyi. Next base: position 7,626 of record JAVTVY010027102.1, read on the forward strand.
TTATATATGACATTTGAAGATCAACACAAATACCATAACTCGTTTGTATACCAGGGTCAAATATTTTGTATGATTGTATTAATTAGACATCGATTGTGGATGTCCACGTACGCTTTACCATTAAATAGAGAGACTCGCCCACCTGATACCAGTAGTAATCGATATGATTACTCAAATAGATAATCGAACGATTCAACAGTATCAAATTTCCAATTATACTTAATTTTGCCATTTTTGTCTCAAGTTTGCCTTGTCTCAAATTTCGAAAGCCTGATCATAATTTGAGACCTCATTTTGCTCGTGATGTCTCAAATTTGCCCTTGTCGTTACATCACCGTTTTTCTTGGGGTTGCTACAGTACAGGTGTACAGTTTATGATCAATATTTCTTCTGCTTTCAGCATTGAATTATATCACAATACACGAATTCATTCTTCATTAGATTCATGTAACATATAACAGATAATGAACATCTGTGGATTGGGGTATGTGATTGCGTTTCACAAGGGGAAGGGATGACAGTTTCACATGATGAAAGAAATGCTTCATCAGCTTTTTTTTCAAATGCTTAGTATGCTTTTGTTAACAATATTGCACACAACTATATGTTTGCAAATATCGCATAGAAAATACAAAGTCTTTTTTCTGTGGCATATAATATGCTCTGTATTGGATTATGGCACTGAAAGCCATGATGGCAGATTTTTAGCTGATGGAGAAGATGATAGTGCACTCGATAGTCAAATGCCGTGTACAGTAGGATATAAATAGCACTGAGTTTCCATTTGCTAAATCTGTGCAATTTATTGTATCACTCTAGTTTGTATAACGGTTTCTTTAATTTTATCTGTTTAATGTGTCATTGACTTGTGTCTAATTCCGCTTAACCCGGGGCTAGGGGCCGTATGAACCCATGTACTTCAAGATCCTCATGGTACTCATATGAACAGTCACAATCAAAGCGTGACTGAGATACATCATTCTTCAGATGACGACTTTACAACGAATATTATGGATTAAGAATAGTGATCAGCGATACGGATTTGATATTTTTGGAACATCATGATGTCTTGCCGGCATCACTGAAAACGGTTGACCGCTTCTCTCTTGCAGGAAACAAGCCTGTGTTTATGTATACTATGATTGTCTTTTTGAATTTGGTGCTAATACTGTTATATGGAATATGGAATAGGTCTTTGGATTATGGACGCGGATATTCTCTAATGGACGACGGCTGAATTATGAATGACGGACCAGACGCTTGTAATTCTTTGTGTAATGTAGATTGACTTTGATGGAAGGAATCGAACTCACATCGCCTATGGCATCAGCCGCCTGGCCGTACCGGACAGGTGCCCTACACGAAACGGGAACATTGCCTCCCACAAACACAGGTTCTGTAACCGGGCATACTAATACCTTATAGCTGACGGAATCTGCCTGTCATTTAGAGGTAACACATTTATAGAATAATACACGTGGATACGATTTTATTTCCAGGGTAATTATATATAAATGTGGTATCAAACATTTTATTCGCGTGTGCACCTCTCGAAGAGCTATCGTGTACGACTCTGCACAATTACAGACACACACACAGTCAGATTTGATTGTAGATTGTATGTGGGAACGGAAAACTTTTTTCAACGAACTAAAATATATGAAGTCGATTTATTACGATTTCCATTAGCAACCAAACTTTTACCGTTATGTACTTTTCAGTTCTGTACTTGTCAGTGCCTATCAGTAACATGCTGGTAACCTGATGGTGGCCTGTTGGAACATCACGGAAATTCGTACTGACTGAACGGTAATGTACAGTTACTAGCAAGTTACTGAGTAACCGAACTTCATGATTCTAACTTTGCAGTACTCTTCAGTAATGAATTGAACGCCAATCTTCAATTTTGCTGCGTTTACCGATGGTTTGCCAAATAATACGACAATATGTGGTATCTGATAAGTGACCGATCGGTGCTGTTCAGTTCCTAATTGTGTAACTACAAGATTACCAATATGTATTATTGTGAAACATTGTGTTTGTAATGTAGCAGCAAACTTTTATAATCGCCACGGTAACTACTTGGTGCCTGACAGTTGCAGATTCGAATGATCCAGTATTACACGTGTATACGTCGCTGATACCGATCGATTGGAATCTAAAACGTACTGCAAAGTGACCTTTCCTGTCAGTACAGTTCAATTCCCTGCTAAATTGCCCATTCTCACGGTGCGATTTGTAGTAACAGCTTGTAGCATACAACTTAGTTGCATCGTGAGAACACTCGTACGATTTTAGTCGCATGCTACAAGTCGTATGAAATAGAACCGGTCCTATTTCATGCGACTAGTTGCATGCTACAAATCGGGGGATTCCCCCGCCGAGTTGTTACTACAAATCGCATCGTGAGAATGGGCCTTAACCAGTGACCATTCACATACTGCGTTGTTACAGCTGTATAGCAGTGCAACCTTGTCATGCCGTTATTGAACGCAAAATGTCTCAAGGTAGTTTGACCAATCCCACATCATCATACCGCCAGGATTTGTCATTTTGTGTTGCAGCACCACGAAAGGGTAAGATTGTCTCCATATCTTGGCGTTCTAACTTTCATTGCTCATCCTTCGAGTTTTAGTCGACAATTTTCTAAAATACGTTTCGAATGCGAATCTGAATGTCCTAGGTAATCTAGATAGTTTGTGATCAAACGTCTACTGCATACACTTCCCCCAAGTAAATAAGTCGAATCCATCAGAAAGTACGGGTAATGCTGAAAGACAACAACGTTCGATATTGAGCAAACCCAGCTCCTAACGAAAATTGTTATGAAATATTACAATTACAACACATATAAGAGAAGTGGGAAGAGGTGCCGACATACTGACAGAGCCAGATGACTTCACAGTCTAATCTCCCGGTTAACCTAATCTAAAGCACATACCAAGAATCTAACGATTCGTGATATGTGTTGTATGCGTTCATGTGGCAACTTGGATGATATGACCACATGGCCCCTAGCACCGGCATAAGCGGTATTAGATACAAACTCGTACACTGGGGATTGGTGAGCTGTATAGTCCTCAGATGAAACTGACGGCATTTAACACAAAAGATTAGTCTGTAAGTCCTCGGAGACGAAACGTCCACCAGCAGAATCTCGCCACATACAGGTAAAAATTACAACACATATAAGGGAAGTGGGAAGAGGTGCCGACATACTGACAGAGCCACATGACTTCACAGTCTAGTCTTCCGGTTAACCTAATCTAAAGCACATACCAAGAATCTAACGATTTGTGATATGTGTTGTATCTCAGGTACGCTTTTATTGTACCCGTTCATGTGGCAACTTGGATGATATGACCACACGGCCCCTAGCACCAGCATAAGCGGTATTAGATACAAATCTAGAGAGCTCTGATGGAAATGCTCTGACAACTCGTATATTGGTAATTGGTGAGCTCTTTCGCTGTGACAACTCGTACACTGGGGATTGGTGAGCTGTATCGTCGTCTGATGAAATTGACGGCATTTAACACAATAGACTAATCTGTAAGGCCCGATGTCGACCCAGCCTCAACTTCCCACAAATGCCAACATATATCAAAGACCAAAAGGTCTGTACAGGGGGCGGGCCTCGGGGACGAAACGTCCACCAGCAGAGTCTCGCCATATACAGGTAAAAATTACAACACATATAAGGGAAGTGGGAAGAGGTGCCGACATACTGACTGCGTCACATGACTTC